>JABFDZ020000067.1:2020164-2031620 GCA_019775955.2 Pollimyrus isidori
CCCCCCCCCCCCCCCCCCCCCCCCCCCCCCCCCCCCCCCCCCCCCCCCCCCCCCCCCCAGGCCCATCATTTCTGTTAGACGATCTCCTCGTACTTAGGCGGGGGGTCGCTGTAGGGAACTGAGGTCTCATCACTGCTGCTCTCCAAGTGTCCCGTCACCTCCTCGTAGGAGGGCGGGGGTGTGGCCCCGGAGAGCCGAGACGCCACAGAGGCGGAGGAGTCCTGGATGTAGAGAGCACGGCTGTTGGGAGGGAGCGACTGCTGATGGGGGGCCAAGCCCCCTCCCGTGCCTCCTCCTCCACCTCCCGCGGGCGCCGCGGGCGCCGCTGCCACCCGCCCGCAATCTGAGTGCGTGTTCTCAGAGTGGGCAGTGGTGTCCCGGTGCACGAGAATGCGGGGCAGGCTCCGGGAGGTGCGGCTGGCCAGGTAGCGGTTCTGCGTGTAGGCGGGCCGGCGCCGGGTGGCCTTCTGCAGCTGGCACCTCCAGATGAGGAAGAGGGCGATGATGATGAGGAGGGCCACGCCCAGCAGCGGCACCACCATGTAGACAGTGTCGGCGCGCTCGGAGCGCGTCTCCGTGTTGGTGCTCACCGTGTTGGTGCTCACGCGCTTCCAGAACTCCATCTGGGCTGCCTGCAGAGCATTGTGGGTAAGTAAGTTACTGTTGAATAGATATATTTAAAGATTGCAAACGAGACCAGACATTGTGCCAGATTAGGTGACAAAAAAGTCTCTCGGCTTTGGGTGGTTATTTGGGAAGCTGCAAGCATTCTCTTAAAAAAGACACCCAATTTCCAGTAACTGCACAATGAACCCTGCTGCCCCCTGCTGTTCAGGGTCTGCACTGTCACCCCGAGCTGAAAGATAGTCCCCCATTCAGAAGAGGCAGGGCTGTGGAAAAGCCTAAACACACCCCAGTCCTCCAGGTTAATGTCCACACCTGAGTTCTTAACTAGAACTCCAGCATTCCAGAAAACGCCCAGGAGGTGTACCGTGTGCTCCCAGGTCCTGTGCACCTCCTCTTCCTCGCGGGAAACACGTCCGCCCTTTGCACGCTGTTGAAACTCCTCCTGGAAGCCGTCGGCAGTGAGGGATTAGAGGCAGAGACAGATTGCATCCTTCACTCCGGGGAACGCTGCGGGTGTTAAGAGAGGCCAATGATCAGCAAGATGGGCGGGGCAGGCTCTCTGATGGACAGACAGGGCCACCAATCGTGACATCACAGTGGCTGCCTTCCAGTCTGCCTGCTGCGTGCTTCTCTGCGTGTGGAGCTGCTCAGCACCATGAGAGCTAATTAGCACCAACAGACTTTTATTTTCAGTGATACACACACGTTTCTGGCCACAGTAATAAAATACAAGGGCCTGTAAACTGAAAGCTGTTGGTTCGGATCCCAGGACGAGCTCAATTACGTTGCCAATGAACATATTACGGCTGAACTGCTCCAGTAAACTCACCACTATATAGATAAGTAAACATGGAAAGGTGCTTCACATAAAAGTGAAGAGGCGGAAATTTGATTTCCAAAAAGTAAAAATCTTTTATTGTTTTGATCAACCAGTTGGGAATAATCAAAGTCACAGAGAGTCACTTTGGGTCTAGATTTTTACTTCTTGGACCTAAAATTTCCACCTCTGTTAAAGTGTCATATGAGCAAAATAATAGTAACAATAACTTAACATCGATTGTTTGTCCAAGCAGCAATGTGATGCTTTCATTGGGCAACATGCAAGGGGAGTAATGTCTTTAAGTGTATAGGGCATGTCTTTAACAATCAAGAATCACTTTTCAGGAGAAAAATGGCAAGAGAGCCATCAGCGGCATTTTGTGACACAGACACTCCAGGAAGGCTTCCCACCTTCAGCCATGTTGACACTTCACAACCAGGACTGTGAGGCGTGGGCCTGCGGAGCAGACTCCGGGGACTCAGACATGGAGCCTCCAAGGACGACAGCGCAGCTGCACATTAGCAAGTCAGAGATGTTAAAATAATGGAGATAAAAGCTGATTTCGTTTTTTTTTGCAATGCTTGAATTACCGCAGTTAGTAAAATATTTCACAATCTTTAGCATTAAGAATAACAATGGATGCGAACAAAAGGCCTTTGATGTTTCAGATTTCCTCACATCTGTTGGGAAACAAAGGACTGACGAAGACTAAAAATGTCAAATCATCTCAGTGGTTGACCATCGAGGCTATGTCTCTGGCCTTGTCAATCAATGCAGGATTTATCTGTCTACATTTGTATTTATTTGTATTACAACCAATGTTTGCGTGTTTCTATAAAAAGTAGAGTTAATAATTTATGATCTTAAATCCCAAACTAACCGCGGGCACTCTGCCGTCGTTACAAATTTATAAATAAAAGAAAACCTACTGACGTCAAGAGGGAACATTTAGGTACCACCAGAAAACCAACTCTCACTGCTTCCAGCAGACCAGTGACAATAACAACACGACTACACAATTTAAGATTTGCGATTTGTGAATGTATAGATAGCTACACGCACCGTATATCTTTATAAATTCGGTCTCCTATAAATAAGCGGTCATGAGAGGTTTCCATGGCAACAACGAGGAGGTGGAGGAGAGTAGGGAGATGCGCTCAAAACAGTCAAACAATCCGGGCGCGCTTAGTTAAAATAAACACGTAAGCATACGCATCGAGTTCGGCTTTACTGCCAGTGCCACGGTAACCAAAAAGCGAATTATTTCCAGGAATGAAATCACGCCATCCAGCTTGTCATTTATCGCCAAAAGACACATGTTACATGTGAGAACTTGGGTAGAATTGCTGGACATGAGCTTCGGGATCTTGCAATGGTCGGATGAGACACATAAAAGATACGACACGGCTGTAGCACTGTCTATTTGAATATTAGGCACGAAATCTGGTTTTATTTTAATAAGTGAGGCGCGCATATGAAAATATTTGTCTTAGTAACAAATAATCTCGCAAGCAATTCAGGTAAACATATTATTTATTACATTATATTATTACAATAAAAAGAAAATTGTTTGCTGACTTACTGGGTAAGCAATGAGATAGTGGTAACAGTTATATGAGTGTTTAGCTGAGATATCAGATAAAAATAAAATAAAACATTACAGCCAGCTAGTTATAATACTTATTTAACATTGCATTTTTCACTAATAAAAATTACTTCCATGAATTTCACAAATAGTATTTAAATTGTTTACAACCAAGAGCGAACGGCTAAGAAACAAAAATACTCAAAAATACTGTAAACCCTACCTTCCACATCATAGCAAAAGCACTTCTATGCCATCCGTTTCCAAACCGGAGAACCCACACAAGGCATTCAACGATTGAATCGAAGACGCACGTCAGCCAATAGAAATTATGGAATCCCCTTTATTGTCCAATGAGCTCAAGGGCCGAGACGCGTTGGCAAATAAATGACGCCTCCGTAAGACAAAGCATGATGGGTAGTGGAGTTAATTGCCATATACGCCCCAGGCTACTTCCAGCAGTTTAAACAAATCACCCTGCGTAAAAGAATCGTCGCGCCGGTACACTATTGGGAGTAATTTATTATATACATACTACAATCAGTGGTTTCATTTTAAAATACATCGACACCTTCCTATAATGTAAGGTATTTATTTTTCATGCCACGCCTTATATTAAAAGACTACATGCCCCAGACGACACACGTCTCTTTCTTTATTACGTTTTCAAAGCACGGAAAGGAATGCATGATATATAAGAAACATTTTATGGCTGAACACAAAATCGTATGTAGTTAACTTAAAATGCTACGTAGACAGAGCTGACGTTGACTGATATGAGCTGTAAATGTCATTAGTTAAATGTTCAGACCGTAACGCTAAAACAGATCGCCAGTTACCCAGGACATCTCCGGCTAATGATACAAATAAAATATCTATCAGACGCACTAATACCTACAGATGATAACATGAAAGGGTAGTTTTAAAGGACGAAAAAGTATTTAGCGGTTTCCCTTGGCTGGAAGTGCTGTGTGTCATGGGTTCGGGTCTCAAGTGGTAAAGCCGATGGCAGCACGGCATTTTCGGTAACTTCAGAGGAATCTAAGAGTTGGGTCTTTTTTATCCCAGCAGGATATATCCACAGATGGCTCACGCCTGGAGCACTTAAGAGCAGGACATACCCCTCTCTGACTAGAGAGATAGGGTCATGGTACATCAAAGGGGCTCAAAAAGATGTGAGGAATCTCTGATAAACCTAGAATCAAACTTGATATGATTATAATGTTGACAATGCGGAAAAATAAATAAGCATCCATGAATTATCTTTAAGAACCAGTTTTAATTAAATAACAGTAGTTTATGCAATGTTTCAACAATGTATAAAAAGTAGACAAATTACATATAAATACATATTTTACATCATAAATTAGAAACTGAAATAAAATAGAAATTGTACTTTTCTATTTACAAACGAGGTCCACACCCTGAGATTATATGCAGGCAAAACAATCATCCCAATATGAGATCTATACAATCCCAGCATGCATCGTGGTACCATTGTGATATGTGAAAGAAATGTGTTTACTTGAAACTGTCAAAGCTTAGTGGCATATTGTGTATGCTTTTACCCTTAAGGTGAAACAGTTCACACCACCAAAGTGTAAATAGTTTTGTAGTCGATGATGTAGTAACATTTCTGCTTCATTTTTCCATACAGAATTGGGTTTGTCTGGAATTATACAAGTTGGTATCGTTGTTGCGCTCTGGAACGTTTGCAAGTAAGGACAGTCGATGTCTTTGCGAACACTGTAATGCAGGAGTATTAGCCATGCTGAGTTTCTGTGTCACCAGAACTGGTATATCTGTGCAGTCCTGTGGGTCAGCGGGGATGTCAGCTTCCCTGAGATAGGCTTGAGGCAACATCAAGACAGGGACTGTGGGCTTACTGGAGCCCAGTTGTCATTGTGGGCTTACTGGAGCCCAGTTGTCATTGTGGGCTTACTGGAGCCCAGTTGTCATTGTGGGCTTACTGGAGCCCAGTTGTCATTGTGGGCTTACTGGAGCCTTAGTTGTCACTGGAAAAATGTGCCCGATGTTTCAGGCAGCTCCTGGAATCCCTGCCCTTGTCTTCCTCCCATTCCTCCTCCTCGTCTTCATCGTCGTTCTCATCCTCGCTTTCAGATTCATCGTAAAAACTGATGGTCGCCTGAACGGGGAAGTTCCTTAGCAGCACTTCGCCGTCGCTGTAGAGGTAGTCGAAGGATTTCGACTTGGGCCAGAAGAGCCTGCGATGTGCAGATGGACAGAACGGTAAGATGTGTGCATGTCCCGCTTTAACAATGACGCAGGGAATGTCAATTTCATATGCATGAGATTTACTTTTGGATTCAAAAATCAAACCACGACAAAACGCATTTTCTTGTGGCAAAACCTGCTCCGCTTTAACAAATGGCTACAAATACAAACAAAACACAAGTTTAAACAAAATGCTTCACTGCAGGTCATTTTTAAATGCCAAAGGAGTGCAGCTGCAGCCTATTTGAAATTCTCATTTCCGGTGTAGAAATACTGACCTTACAGGATGCTGGAATGATTGAGACTTCCCTCCGACCAAATTGCCTCTTGGGACAACTGCTCTGGCGTATGGCTATAAGCAGAGAACAGCCCACAAGAATGTCAGTTTCACACATTGGGGGTAAAATGGCTATTTTCACTACTGGACTTGCTCCGGTCCAAATGGTGGAAGGATGGCTGGGTGCTAGGTGAGCGGGTCTGTGGGAAAAGGGCCCTGTTTTCTGTCCCGGGCGCAAAGGCGTTTGCTTCTGCTCTTCTGCGATCGAAGGTGAAGTGTCAGCCAGGCCAAAACGCTCTTAATCTGTCACCTCTGGTGTTAATGGCGTTCCTGGATAGGCTGTCCCTGTCCTGCCAGATGGCTCCGTGTGCTGGACCCAGAATTCCCTGTCACTCCTTGCCATTGGTTGTCTTACATCCACTAAGTCGCAAGGTGTCGAAAACAGCTTATTTTTTACACCTCTGGCTCTGGCACACTCCAGTGAATTGTCCCTGCATTCCATCCTGTCCCCCCGCTGTTCGGGCAAGTTTGTCTAACCCCCCCACCCTTTTTAATTATGTGTTTGCAAATACCTAATTTGCGATGGGTACACGAACTACAAGTACAAATCGCAAATACATATTCAGCCAATGAATCCGAATCTAAGTTGTAATACTTATACTATTATTATACTATGCAATTTAAATGCAATTTACAAATGAAAACTTTTTAAATATAACGGTGGCTTACGACAAGATTCATCCAACAAAATGAGTCTGAACACATATCAACCACATACAAGTCCGTTTAGAGTAACGTGAGACAGCTATGGAACTTACACACAGAGTTCGGGTCGTCGTGCATCTGCTCTGCGCATCTCCGCTGGTGGTCACCCAGGGCCTCCACAGGACAGCATGACTGCACAGAAGCCATACGGTCAGTGTCAATCAAATAGGCTTTATTAAAGTACAATGCACATTTTTTAAATACAGCGCTCTTTATTAAAGCGTCAAAAATATAAATTCAACAAATACGCCTTTCTCTGAGCAGTAAATGTAATCTAACTACGCTACATCTACATAAATCTGACCATACAATACATTCATGATATGTATAATTTAAGAAATTCTGATAACACGCACTGTTTTGCTAACATAAGCTACCAATTTATAATTAAAAAGCAATCAACACGTCTTAACAGGATATCACAAGTATAGAATCATCTATACGAGAATCATCCCATGCAATCCATTTAATTAATCAATTGGAATTATTAGTGATTGCAATACAGTAATTAAATACATCGCTTAAATCCACTGAAGTGGAATAATTAGCAATTATTATTATCCATTCCGCATAAATAGGTGTATAGACCTATTGCAAAGCATCGCAGTTTACCTGTTCGTGCGTGTTTGGCTACGAAGAACGCAGTTCAAGAGCGAAAGAGGAGCCGCAGCAAAGGGATTCTGGTTGCTGGAGAGAACAGAGGTTTCCATTTCCGTATTTCGCAGATAAGCTCCTTGGCCAAAAAGCAAAGCCGTCTCCTTTCGTATCGCGATGTGGGGTAGGCGCAGTCTCTGGCTGAATGCAGGATTCACCAGTGTTAGTTAAAGCCGCTGTGAGTATATACAGCAGTCGCGTACGGCCAGGGTTTTTATAAGAACCACAGCCGGGGGGCTGGCTGCTGGTGGATAGGTGGGCAGGAGGGAAGGGGGGCCAGAGGGGGAGGGAGAGAGAGGGGGTGTGCATGCCAAATGACTTGAGGGGGACAGACTGCATTTTGGTGTGAATTACCCAGTTGTATAAACAGAGAGTCGCAGTCGGGGGGTGAGAAATCTCATACCAGCGAGGTGATTATAAAAACAAAAAGGGGAAAACTTAGACACCATCTGCGAGAAACGTGACAGGGGGTAAAGCAACGGAGGGGTTGGCGTATAATTAAGAGAAAATTAGTTTACAGCCCCGTTATTTCTGAGTCGATCTACTATAAGCGTATCTCTAATTGGTGGTTTTAATATCTGCGTTATTTTGTCATTTTAACGTGTTAACCTACGCTAATTTTAACTGACTGCTGGCATTTCAATAAAAAAGACTAGTTTCAAATAATTACATGGCATACGCATAAAATGAATTACTTTGTATTACGAATGATTTAGACTGAGTGGAGTGTGATATATTTATATATTTCAAAATCAATGCAAACTAAAATAATACGCACAAATATCAGACAAGGCACTTCTCTGGATAAGACTGACACGCAGTTAATGTAAATCTCATTCAGTATTATTTTTGTAAAACTTGATACTCCTCTTTTAATTTCAAGTTGATTAACTAGATACATCAGACAATGCAGCAGACAGTATAGTTTTATTCCTACTTCTGTTTTCTTAAAAGGTTAAGTAAGTAGGGTTAGGATCTGACGGAGTAAGTGGGCTTCAATGCCCAAGTCGGGCATGCAGTCAGCACGCGCCCGAGCACGTTAGCCGAGGTGTGACAAATGTCACTATCCGGCCGTAATGAAGGTCTAATCGGGCCTCGATGGACTCCGCGGCTCCATTTGGAAAAACCAACCCTGCACCTATTGCTGTATTTACCTCCTGTCGAGACAGCAAACTGACACAAAAGGCACAAATGGACATGCTAGCGGCCAGGGGAACAGGAATTGTTTAACCCAAATGCGGTGTCACATGCAGAATTGACTAGAATATCGATCTAGCCAAGCCTTCGAATTAAAAAGTATGGATTAATAGTGGTAAAATATCCTAAATTAAGGAATATAAATGTCAATAATTATGCTATGCATGTACACACACACAGATATATACATATATGAACTGCATGAAGAAATACTTGTATGTAGCATATACAGGAAATTATGGAAGTAGGCAAGTGTCAAACATAAACTTAAAAATGTTTTGTTTATTTATACTATTTCAATTGTTAAATTAAGAGGTTGGAAGATTGTGGATAAATGTACTGACGCGAATAAATTGATATTAGGGTAACACTAAATTAAGAAATGGTTTAGCAGACCGCTGAAAACCCATCGTATTGGGTGCCTCGAATTCACAATAGATAAAATAATTTAAACATTTATATTCAATTTTAAGTTATGGCGATATTAGCAGACCCTTTGTCGATGAACAGATAATTGAAATGAGGATTAGTATTTCTTATACTGCAATAAAAAAAAATGATTTATGTGCTGATTTTAAGAGTATGGTTCTCTGGGAAGTCCTATGACATCTTTATCTAGCGTTACGATCTACATTTTGGTAATAATGGTGGCACCAGCTAATTAGCGGAAAAAGTTAAATTAGAATGGAAACTTCTGGGAAGGTGAGCGGTTTGAAGAGGAGCCAACGATAAGATTTAATTTAAGTCTTTCAGTGAGCGTTTTTAAGTGCTTGCAACAGAGTGGGTAAATATCACATTCAGGTGCCTAACGGCGCTCTACCGTTTATCGTCGTTCACAAATTGCATTATGACGCCCAGGCAAAAGTTTACTCCAAGACCCAAATGTCTAATCCCCAAAACCAAGTCCTACGAAAACAAAGGGGGGAGGGGGCGCAACTGATTATTCCACTCTGGTGGTTTTTGGGGCTGGGCAGAGGGGGGGATCTTGGTCTTGCATTTGCTGATCATTGAAGACCACATGGATGCTTACATCTCCCTACCCCCCTCGCAGCATTCCACCATCCGCTGGCCGGACAAGCTGCGCTCTCCCGCGGCGTGGAATGCAGGTAATCGCGGCCGGAGCGGCTCAGATTCCGGGCGTCTGCACTTTCTTTGTGCAAAGTCAGTCCCCGAGGGAACTGAAGATACTTTAATCGCAGTGTGCTAAGTTCCTTTTAAAATGCGAAACACCTGGTTTTACTATTGTACTTCTGTGATGTTCCTAACAAAGCCAATAAAACCTTGTTTAGAACAAAAGTGCCCGGCGTAGTACTGTACATTGTTCAGCTCCGTTTATATTATTTATTGTTTGGTTTGCCATTACCGTATTGAAAACAAAGAAATTGCCATGAAATAACGGAGAGACAAAACGCTTAGCAGATGAGCGTATTCTTTTCAATTGTTATGACAAATACATTGTAATAAAACCCCAGAAATAATAATTTGCACATATTGGCACTGCAAAAATGGCATATTTTAAAATCCTTTGACAATCGTTGATTTCCTCATACACTAAACCTTTCAGAATGCAGAGCAGATCAGGATTTTAAACTGACTGCCCACTCCCTTGAATGAAGAGGTAAATAGGGGAGACCAACCACCCCCACCCTGCCCCCACCGTCACCATGCAAGACTGGTCTATCTCCCTGCTATCTCTTAGCAGTGCACGGTGTTAGGTGAACTCTCACTCCCAGGAGAAACACCTCATACTGCCAGAGCTAGGGGTCCCTCTTCTCAGACCAGCGCCCACAGGTTTGACCTTTGACCAAAAGATGTGGGTCCGTGACCTCTGACCCTTAATTGAAACACATGCGTAATTAATATGGTGTTAATGCAGGAGCACATAGTCTCACAATTAATATCGCATTGTCCTGGTTCCAGGATTTGCTCTCCAAATCACACATATGACAGATACTCAGATATTCAAGTTATGCTGTTTATGAATGTTAATGATCTTAAGTTGCACTGGCTTTTTTTCCCCCCTATTCACCTACAAATTCATCTTAAAGACTGACTTAGGGAATGGATCTTGTTCGTAACCTGGTGACCACCTGTGTATGAGTTGTTATGAGTTGCATACATTGTGTAAAGAAGATTAATAAATACTCGTTCTGATCTTACTTAGGCAGCATTCCAGTTAAATGCATAGGCCTGTTACATTAAGGTTCCAGAACTCACAGGGACTCTGCTGACACCCCCTTTGATCGAGGTAATTAATTTGAGTGATTCGTATTGAAACTGCAAGCTGTGAGAGTGTGCTTAAAAAACAAGCACAAAGCACATCTGGATAAAGCCGTCTGTTAAGCGGCTACATTTCAGCGGCCATTCCCAAGGCCCCTAAAGCACAGAGGGCGTGGTGGACGTATCCGTCCTTGCGAAATCCTCTGCCAGGTAAACAACCCGTTCACTAAGAGTTTGCCTAATAATCATTTCTCCTCTCAGAAATCAGTTGGGGGATTGATTTTAAGAATCTCCTTTAGCTGTGCACATCGATAAAGATTTAGAACCCAGAGATACTCATTTGAACTGTTATTTGACTGCAACCAGTAGAGATCTACTGGTGATTAAGCAACTTGCACTTCTGGTCAAGGTGGTGGGTTGTGAGTGAGTAGAGGCAGGACCGGTCGAGGCCCATATGGCGCCCCCTGTTTGAGACCCGGTGAAATTGGCTTGCTAATTAGGTGCCCCCTCAGAAGATGGCACCTTATTGAGTCACCCGGCACGCAGTAGAAGTCTTGGGTTTTGTGCCAGGTCTCCCAAATCAAACACCACAGACAGCTTATGGGCTGAAACAGAACATCTTTGAAATGAAATAATGTTATATTGGAATGTTTCTTTGCACATATCCCAACATGCTCTGCTTCGAGACGCACACATATGCACATTAGAGCAGAGCTTGGGGTCTGAACGTAGGGTCCGGCCACGGGCTCCAGCAAGGTTTGTGCCGGAAGTGGGACTGAAAGACACTTCCATTTGGAGACCACAACACTCGCTGTGCTAGCAGTGGTTATTAGTCTGGAGGCAGATAGAATATACAGGTCAGGAAAAAATTAAGTGGCAACAGCAAAATTTTCATTTTCGCTAATTTTTCCATTTACCGGCATGCCTCAGCATTTTTTATTATTCTTGCGAACTCCAGCCTGGCTCTCCCCAGGTTCTCACTGAAGGGCTTCTTCCTTGCTTTAAGGGTGTACTCACACTAGGCAATTCGAACCGCGCCCGAGTGCGTTTGACCACCAAAGCGCGGTTCGTTTGAC
>JABFDZ020000067.1:2033589-2063722 GCA_019775955.2 Pollimyrus isidori
CCGCCTACCCCCCCCTTTTTTTTTCCCTCCCCATCCAAAAAACACACATAATAAAACCCCCCCCCCCCCCCAACCCCCCCACAAACACACCCCCCCGCCCCTCCTGGCACCTTGTTAGACTGAATTCCAGCCCCGGCGAGCATCACCCTGCAGATCCAAGCCCGGTGGCATTTTTCCCAGATCAGCACCTACTGACTGAGTGGCACAGAGAGGCTGACCGGGGGTCACCGGGCCGCGGCTGAACCCTGACCTGCTCATAAACCTACGACTCCGGGACCAAAACGTTCCCACACGCTCACCTCCGCATTCACATCCAAGATGCAAGAGTTACACCATGTGATGAACATTCTACCGGTGAACGCGGATCAAACACAAAGCAAAGATCACAGATACACATCAGTGTAAGTCAGTAAATACAAGTACAATTATGACAAGAAATGTGTAAACACAGTGCAATGCAGATAGATGGATAGATGGATGGATGGATGGATGGATGGATGGATGATGCTTTATTAATCCATTGAGGGAAATTTGGGTGCTACTGCAGCAAGTAAAACACAAAGGGACATAAAGTATTTCACAAATATTTAACAGATTAGAAAATACAAATAAAACTTAGAAATAAAAATTAAAAATGACTCTTGAGAAATTATATCTCACTGTGTACGATGTGCATGTTTGTGTGTGTTTGCGTGTGTGTGTGTGCATGTGTGTATGTGTGTGTGTATGTGTGTGTGTGTGTGTGTGTGTGTGTGTGTGTGTGTGTGTGTGTGTGTGTGGCACAGACGTTCAATGCGCAATAGGCATATTCAGGTCCTTATCTCGGCTGCCCTTGGAAGCATTGTCTTGGAATTAGCCATGAATCAGTTGAGAACTTCATAATTACAAGCCAGACTAATGTCATTTGCACCCGCAGACCGTATCACTGTAAATGTGGCAGATCTTCAACCGTTTGCCCAGGGGTGCATTTAGGACAATTCCAAGGACTCCTGAGTGACAGGGGCCATAATAAATGTGGAACATAATCTGATTGGTCTGGATCGGGGACCCGCTATCACAACATCTCTAGCAGTGGCCCTGGGTATGATATCTTTTCTATGTATATTGTCCAATTTCAGAATGAACCGAATCTCATTTTTACAGGAAGTCCAACAAGTAAATTTATATCAGATGCATAAATACATCCACTGCTCTCCAGGCACTTTCGGGATCTGAATCGTTCACAGCTGACATACGCGTCGCTGATTGGCTGGAACCGGCTGCATTCATCTGAGTGTTAGTTGCCCTAGAAACTTTCTGGGTTTTTATTCAAGGCCAAACATGACAGAGAAGCTGGATTTGTGGCCGGTTTGTCCACGGAGAAGGTCCTGCAGGCATTATGAATTTTAAACTGCTTTACATAAAAATGTGGGTAGCTTTGCCACTGGTGTTCCACCAGGGGCCGGGGGGGGGGGGGTCATTATTTTGTCATGCCAAAATCCTATCTAGCTGCCACATGTTGTTAGCTATTTCCTCAGGAATGGATTTCACACACACGTACCCAGCTTTGTCAGCCAGAAAGTTTCAGGGTCACTGACATTGTTGCCACTTGCGCAATTAGCAGTGAACTACAATAAACAATCCGGGAAACTTTGAAATGTATTGTGATGAAATTCTTTGGAAAATTAGCCCATTAATAAGGGAATGGAGGCGATATTCACAGCATCCTTTCAACAGGCCACATATTTACTGGAGGGGGTGGACTGGGGCCAGTTGTTCTGTTGGGGGGGGGGGGGGTCCCCCAGATGCATTTGACCTTAATGTCCATCAAGTGTGAACACTAGATTGCCAGCATTAAGAAGCAAAAGACAATTTTGAAGACCGATAACTTATTTATGCAGTGATTTGCAGTCACATTTCACAGTGTTTGCAAATACGCAACTCACTCGGAGTTCTTGTTCAGACTGTCTTGCTTCCACGTGCTTGATTATTTCTCTGTCGCTAACCTTGCTTTTCACCAACCAAAGCGACTCGATCACCCGGCGCCCTCGTGTTAAGAGTCTGTCAAGAAAATGTGCTTACATTTGTGTTTCGCCTGTTCCCAGCGCAACCCAGAGATACTGTTCTATAGTCCTTTTTCAAATTCCGACTTATGAGGAATACATCGGTACCTCATGATGTGTGATGCTACCAATAATAAACATATAGGAAGTACCCTTTATTCCTTCAGATAATCCATGCACAGAACACCAGAATCTACGTGCATTTCGACCAATCAGATAGTGTTGACACAACTGGCTTGTCTCGGTCAGGATTTCGGGCCTGCTAGTAAGCTGGACCATGTCACGATGACCTATTATGGCATTTGAAACATCCCACTGCCATCTGTAATTGGTTAATGAACGATGATGTAACGTGTGGACTGTCAGAATAATTTTCTGTTTTTTACTCCAGTGATAAGGACAGACAAAAGTGTAAAACATGGGGACCAACCACAGCCGTCCTATATGTTAAGATACGGTCTTTATTTTCAAAGGATTGCGATGAGAATGATCTAGAACGTTTATCTGGAACCAGATACTGGATACACTTCCACGATCACTTACCTGGTGTTACACAGAATGGATGACAAGTGTAGGATAGCTTGCGATTAATTAGCAGACCCTTTTATCCAATGCGATGGACGTTTGAGGAAAGCAGGGACAGCCTGAAGGGCCTTGCAGAAAGCAGTCGGCTGACAATGGGATTGGAACCGACAACGTTCTGATTTCCGAATTTCTCACCTTGCAAGATATATACATATAGCACTGTAGGTCCAGGGCATCAAGACACTCAACACCCATGTCATAAACTGTCCCAGTGGCTGTGCTCAGGCTGGCACCATTAGGAACATTAACACCACCAAAGGAAAGTGAAAACAAGCTATGACTGCAACCAGCATATTAAATGTTTTACGCTTATTTTAACACCTTGTACCTTCCCCTGGCTGGATAGTGGAAATTTAATTTTCACTGCTGGCGTGTCACTGCATTCATGCATGTGGCAAATAAAAATGTTTAATCTTGAATTTTGATCGCGGGCAGCGGCGCGCTAAACCACTGAGCCACGCAGCGTCCTGACCTTCCGCCATCAGTCCGCCGCTTATAATGATCGGCGCCGTTTACGCGGGCTGACCTACTCTGCGGGATTCTGGTGACACCAGTCTGACTCCAGTCCCCAGTCACTCCCAGTTCTCAAACAGCATGGCACCACCGTGACTCCATCTTTCACACCTCTGGCCACGCCTCACACCTCTGAGCTGATTGGAGAGGTGTCAGTGTGGCGACACCCCCAACCTCACCAACACATACAGACAAACTCCAGACCCTGTGCTGCCCCCCTCCCCCCAAAACTGTTCATTTAGTGCCTTGTTATATTGAATTTCACACCCAAGAGAAACACCCTACAGATCCCAGCTCTGACCCACAGTTCCCAGTCCAGAACCTACAAAATCTGTCCATTACACAGACAGTAACTCCACACTGGCACTGCTTCTGCCTACTCCCTGCCCACATAATGTTTTATAGTAATAAAAGAGAATAGCATTCTATGGAAGCATAGAATTGTGCAACGTTTTGAAGCATTTAGAGTTTCTTTCCCTGGAACTAAGGGGCCCAGCCCAACCCCTGATAAACACCCCCATACCATTATCCCTCCTCCACCAAACTTTACACTTGGCACAATGCAGTCAGACAGGTAACGTTCTCCTGGCATCTGCCAAACCCAGACTCATCCATCAGACAGAGAAGCGTGATTCGTCACTCCATAGAACACATTTCCACTGCTCCGGAGTCCAGTGGCAGTGAGCTTTACATCACTGCATCCGACGCTTGGCGCTGCGCTTGGTGATGTGAGGCTTGCATGCAGCTGCTCGGCCAGGGAAGCCCATTCCGTGAAGCTCCCAGTGCACAGTTTTTGTTCTGGGATTAATGGCAGTGGAAGGTTGGAACTCTGCAGTTTCTCAGTCAACAGCGCATTGGCGACTTTCACACACTGTGTACCTCCGCATTCTGCCCCTTCATGGCTGAGTTTCTGTCATCACTAAATGCTTCCATTTTGCAATAATACCACTTACAGTTGACCGTGTATAATCCAGCAGGAAAGAAATTTCACGAAATGATGTGGCGTCCTATGACAGTACTACTATGCGTGAGCTGTTTCGAATGGCCCAGTCTCTCACAAATATTTGTAAACCTGACTGCATGGCTAGGTGCTTGGTTTTATACACCTGTGGCAATGGGTCTGAATGACAGACCTGAATTCAGTGATTAAGAGGTGTGTCCCAATACTTTTGTCCATATAGTGTACAGTGAGCGTCTTGTTGACAGCAGCGTGACCTTGCTCGCCGGGTCAGCGTCCGCTCTCGACCCAGGCTGTGTGTGCCGCAGTGTGACCAAGCTTCCCACACCCCGGGTCCTGCCTCACACCTCCAAGCTGGGTGGTGAGGTGTCAGTGCAGCACCCCCTCCCTTCCCCAAACCCACGAATACCTCCACACGCCAACTCCAGCCGCTGCACTGCTCAACACCCCCCCCCCCCCCCCCCAACCCTTTCTCCTAACACCTTATTAGACTGCGTGTGACTGCCCAGGAGAGACAGGACCGTGCGTCCGATTTGCCGGATCTGTGCTTGGCTACTAACCAGGACCTGCACACCGCTGCCAAAATGTCTGCCCCTGACCTTTGACCTTCTACGCTGAGCAATATTCCAGGGCCGTATGTTTTTAAACAGCAGAATCACACACATACTTCGTACCCTGCAGCCTCCCCCCCCCATTCTCTTGGCACCTTGTTAGACCGAGTTTCACACCTGAGAGAAACACGCTACAGATCGCACTCTTACCCACGGTTCCCAGCTCAACACCTACCAAAATCTGCCTCCTAACCAGACAAACGACCCCCCCAGCCCTAATCTGCTCTACACTCTACACTCTTGTTTCTGTCACACTCACTCACACATGGGTTGCAGTTGTTTTGTACTTTTCCTCCTGCCTTATTTATCACATTTATTCATCCATCATATCTTTATCTTTTTCTTTTGATTCACTTACCATTCATAATGAAACCCTTTTTTCACTGCCTGTTTTATTATCATGCCTATCCTTTTATTTACTTATCTATTGTATTATCCAGTCTTTAGTCCTGTTATTTTACATTGTTTGGGATAGAGTGCCAGTAGGGGTTGGTTGATATTGTTTTTATTATGTAATATTATGCATTTTGTGTTGCACATTGTTTTGCTATATAAATATAGTCCGATTGACTGACACACAAACACACAAATCCCTCCAGGAAGCCGTCATTTGCTCCATACACCTGCTTGTTCCACTTTACTCATTTGTCTATATATTTATTTTTTATCCACACACCTATTTGTGTGTTTGTGTGTCTTTCTTTCTTGATTTTATGCGTTTAATTGGCAGCAAACAAAATTCCTGGTAATGTTTGTACTCAGTGAATAAAGATTCTGGTTTTTATCCCACCAGTGGGATGTTACTTACAGATTCCCCCTTTACAGCAATAATGACAAGATCAGGTACATTTTAATGTGTGTTTTTTTACACACCATGCTCTCCTTGACATGAACACACACATATAGATGCATGAAGCTTGGGGTTTAACACGGGGACAGCCATCCATCCAACATTTTTTTTTTGGGGGGGGGGGGGGGGTTCTTGTTAAAGGTCTCTGATGAGCACAGGATTCAAACCAACAACCTTCCGATGACAGCCACAGATGTCTAACCAGAGTCACATTCGTACTGTAATACTCACAAATCTGATTTTCTGAATTTGGGGGAAATATCCCCGACGTTTGATGCTCGCCCTGAGCTTGCAGGGCTCGTCGCGATAATGAAAAGCAGCGCCACAAAGCCCCGCCCCACACGTGGTTACGCTTATCCCAGGTTATTGTTCTTTCTAACGCGGCTTGTGATTGTCTGTGATTCATGTGCTTGCGGGAAGCGGCTCGGCTGTCCGTTCCAGCATGGGTCCGCCGTTTATCGGCGTCACGGGGAAATGACCGGGGCGTCTTCGGGAAGGTCTGCCAGACGGCGAGGTTTATAATGACCACGATGAAGTGAATATTAAACAAAATGGGGACGGGGTCTCTTTAAGAAAGACAAACAAAACAAAACAAACAAAAAAAAACCACAGTCATGAGACACCCCTGAAATGCCGCTACGGAAACCCCATACAAGGAACCGGCGGAGAGAAGCCTTCCTCCTATTTCCACCCTCCTTCTCTCTTCCAATCCACCCGGTTGAGCCAATAAATATCCTTTATGAGGTATTTAGGCTACACCCGGGTTTAATTAACTGGGTTACCTGCAGATCCAGGGCCGGTGATCTCTTGTTATGACCCAGTCCGATCCCGGGACTCTAACCCTAACCCTGCAGGATTGCTGTGTCTCGTTGACACCAGATTGACCCCAGTCACCGGGTCAGCGGTCACTCGTGGCCAAGGCGGCATGCTGCAGTGTGAGCTCACCATCGACACTCCTGGCTCTGCCTCACGCCTCTGGCTTGATTCGGGAGGTGTTACTGGGTCAGCACGCCCCCTCTCACGCCTCCACAGGCACACACCCCCAATTTCTGAAGTGGAACCCAGTCTCAGCTTCAAGGGAATCTCAAACGTGGGGCGGCTGTTCTCAGATCAGCACCTTCCAGAATAACCCCTGACCTCTACATGCAAAAGTCTGTTGACATATTCAACATCCAGCCTGTCCACAGGCGTGTCAGACCTTACTCCCACACCCACAACACATGCAGTAGCCAGCCCATAAAACCATATACACTTTAGTTATCCCATTATATATAATGCATAAAACGTTATCAATTATATTCCATTGTCTTTTGAGTCCCCTAATGCCGAATCCATAATTACTGACACTTTACAGACAAACAAGGGGAGTAATGAGTCTTCATCTCTGTGAAAGCCAAAGCGCCACACTTCTTAAAATAATGAGCTCCCTCCAGTGGCGGTGATTATATACTACAGCTGTACCACTCAAGCAGACATCAATGCTGAACTTTACTTAAGTGTGATGAACAAGGAAAGAGATCAGTCGCTATACTGTAACTTGAATGTGGAGCCACACTGCTCTGGGACTGGAAACCTTATCAAATTCATTGGAAACTTTATCAAAATGAATGAACTGATCATATTTGGTGCCTTTTTAATAGGAATGCTAACTCTAGCTGAGGGATCTGTGATCGATAAACATTCTCAACAAGGCAAAGTGACAAATTTCATAGAGCCCTGTTCTTCTATCCTAAGTGCTTTGCATTACTTCTGAGGATATAATTCCCATTTAGTCATTTTTTAAAAGATTATAAAGTCAGGATTAATTATAGCTAATTATTAATTTAGCTAATTACTATCTTGGGGGTGTTTTTCTGTTGGGTAACATACCCTCCTGATGGTTAAGGTCTAATTAGTATATGAGTGTACTGACATCACACATTTTCCCTTTTGCTCTACAGCGCCCCCTCCTTGCTGTTGGGTTACTCAGCAGGTGGAGGTCATGCTCCTGGACCATGGTGGTGTCTCCTGCCCACGGGGAGACAAACAGGCAGCATTTCCCTGCATCTGATTATAGAAAATCTGGCATGATCTTCCTAGCTACGGGGCCCCCCATTGCTACTCAGGACTATGACATCATGGCAGGCTGGTGCACTGTGTCCCAGAATCCTTTGGTTCCTGCTGGATCAGGTGAGGCGTGCCCTGTACTAATTTCTCTGCTCTGATAAACTCCCTCACATTTTCACCTTCGGTCACGAGCTCAGAAGAGTCCAAATTAGGGCTCAATCCCTGTGCAGCCCAGATGATGTGTGATTGGATATTTTGGGAAATTGGTCCCGCCCTGCACATGCACTGTCACCTTGGCAGCCATATTGCACAGTAGCGTGTCTCTCTCTGGCACCCCAAGTGGTGTGTTTTCCCATGGAATTATGGGTAAAACTGCTCAGTCTTTCAAAGAAGTGTTTAATGTTAGCGAGCCAATGGGGGTTCAACAGCCAGGTGACCTTGGAGGTTTTTCTCTCCCTATTTGCGAGTTTTTGGTTTCTCTCCTTCATTGTTATCTGTCTTTCTTTCCTTTCATGTATTCGTCCTTCTCTTTCCCCGATTTAGCGTTACTCTGTATAAATGGTGTAGTGATGTATTACAACACTCATGTAAATCACTTTGGGGTGATTCTTTTGGGAAAAGTGCAGCATAAAAATAAATGTAAGTGAAACTGGATTGAATCCGGTGACAGTGTGATTTTACCAAGTTATTCTTACGTGGAGAAATCTTCCCTTTGCGGCTCAGATAGGGATGCTGTGCCAGCGATTGGAAAGTCGCCAGTTCAAATCTCAGGGCCGGTAGAGTGATGTCACCGTTGGGCAGCTGGACAAGGTCCATTAACACCACTTGTTCAGGGACGGCGTGACCCAACCTTCTCAACTGTACATTGCTTTGGACACAGATGTTTGCCAAAATAAATGTAAAACAAGGTTATTGTAGTAAGAAAGATGCAGGATTAGCTAAACAGCATGAGAGTGGAGATTGAACTTGTCCTTCTACGTGTCACCTTCTTTCAGAGCAGATGTCATAGCTTTGGTAGTTAATGGCTTCTGTAGCCGACCTCCCCATTCCGTGGCACTGGTGGCTGGTTTAAATCTTCCCCTGACCAGCAGAGGGCAGCAAAGAGTACATACGGTCATCTTCTCTAGGGTCTTGTTTAGGAATGAGGGGACCAAAGGTCAACAGCGGGAGGCGTCCATGAGCCGGGAAATGTTTAACTCGCAGCCCATGGGGACTGTTTGTGTCGTCCCTGTTGTGCACCTAAGGGGGGAGGGCGTCCCAATTTTTAGAGCTGATGAGATCCAACCCATTGGACAGAGGAAGTCTGTGGGACGCTGGATGGGAGCAAAGAGTCTTCCATAAACGAGGAAGAGAGGAGGTGCCAGAGACCTACGACGTGACCCAGGAGCAGCATCAGCGGCGCGTGGGTTTGAATCGGAGTTCCTGCCAAGCAGACCGCGTGAGGGACAAGCGGGTCGGCCATGCCAATGATGGGGCTGGAGCTCCTGGGCTTTGTCCTGGGCGTTCTGGGCATGCTGGCCACTCTGGTGGTCACGCTACTGCCCCACTGGAAGACCTCGGCCTTCACCGTCAACAGCATCGTGACGGCGGTGGAGCAGAAGAAGGGCCTGTGGATGGAGTGCGTCTTCCAGAGCACCGGCTCCTTCCAGTGCGACCCCTACGACTCCATCCTGGCGCTGCCCGCCGACCTGCAGACAGCCCGCGCCATGATGGTCACCTCCAACGTGCTGTCCGTCCTCGGCTGCGTCGCCGCCAACCTGGGCATGCAGTGTACCATCTGCTTGGACGGCTCCTCCGGCAAGGCCAAGGTGGCTGGGGCGGCCGGCGGCTGCTTCCTCCTGGCCGGCTTCCTGTGCCTCATCCCCGTCTCCTGGGTCACCAACGAGGTGGTGCAGACCTTCTACCAGCCCAGTCTGTCTTCGGTGTACAAGGACGAGCTGGGCGAGTGCCTCTACGCGGGCCTGGCGGCCTCCATCGTGTCCCTGCTGGCTGGCGTCCTGCTCTGCTTCTCCTGCTGTAACACCTCCGGGAGCGGAGGGACCGCCAGGGCCGGGAGCGGCTATCCGTACCACGCACGGGCCCCCCGGAGGGCCCCTCACAGCATGACCTTCCACGCCCCATCCCTGCTGAAGCCGCAAGCTCGCTCCCGAGTCTCCAGCTCCAGCGGCCGGGCCAGCGGCGCAGGTGGGGGCCCAAAGGGGAACCCCTACAACACGGTGGCTGGCTACAATGTCACTGGGTACGTCTGAAGCCGTCGCCGCGTCCCATTTACCTCCCGATGCTCCTGAGCTCAAGCTGATACTCTTAAATATTCCAAAAGTGGCGTGAAGAGCAAACCATAAGAGTGTGTTTTAATATTATTAGATATTGTTTTGTTTTACCAACTTATCTGGCAACGATGCGTTATTTTTTACAAAACAGTTCCTCCTTCTTTACTTGACTTTGTTTCTGGTGAGGGGTTGGGCCGCAATATAACATGAATGAAATATCTGTGAAATTACTGGCTAGACTGATTTTATTTTTCAGGTAGAAACGCAACGGTATCCCGAAATGCTGAAATGTGGTCTTACTGCCGAATGAGGCAATAAATTCAAATTCGGTGCAAAAAAAAAAAATTGATGTCTTGTGCCAGGGCTGTGCCTCTTCTCACGAAGATAAGGCCTCCCGTGTAAACACCAGGGGGCTGTAATCATTCACAGACGTGTGTGTCTGCCACTGTTTGCCCTTCATGTGCAGCTGTGGCGACCCTAACCCCAACTGGATCCAATAAACATCAAGGCAGTAGATGGAGGGATGGGACACAGACTGTGAAAATCCTTTATAGTAGATTGACTCCCGATCAATACAAATATAGCTAATACTGCTTATTCAGGGCTACGCTCACCGTGCAGGATAAGTTCAGCACCTTGCATTTTGCCTGTTAGTGCTTTGCTGTGTTTGCCCATTAACTTTGGAAAAGCTCGCCAGGATTATACAACTGCTTGGGTCAGGGTTCCACGTTACACTTTGTGACTAACTTCTGCAGATGTTCAGGAGAACAGTCGATTCTCGGACTCTGGCATAACAAAATGGCTGTCTCCGTGTCCCAAAATTATTCATCTGGTACCATCACATCATCATTAAATTTTCTTTTTAAATGAAAAAAAAACAATGATTCTCTTGTTTTATTTTCCCCCTGATTAGATTCATGAACGATTTTAGTTTCGGTTATTGTATTTTATCACTGTATATGTAGTCATTTTTATTATGGTAAAACTGATGATCATATTAATAAGTATATACTTGTTAAACTTTGTGTGCGAAACATGCGTTTTACTGGAAGCCTCTTTTATGGGTATAGAGTATCACAGATACCCCAAGTGATTACTGGAAGTCGACCAGTCACATGACTGTGGGAGGAGTCTTGAACAACGAGGACCTATAATGTTCTCCTTCATGAACAAGAACGAATCAGAACCTACATGCCAGGACAACGGGCAGGCCGACTTCCTGCTTGGTGGTGTGCCAGACCTTGTGGGCGAGATATCTCACCATGGCAACGGGAGCGTGAGGTGATAAAGAAAAAAGAAAAAAAACAGAAAGGAAAACAAACTATGGCTGTTCAGGGCCACAGAGAGTGAAGCGAAACTGTGATCAATAGTTTTATCCAAGCACTGAAAGCACCCAGTCTGGCCTTGACTTGGGAAACAGTATGTAGGTGAATGGTGACTATGATGGCGGTTGGGATCTGGATAAATCCTTGAACTCCTCCAGGAGCAACCAAATGTTTAACTACACTGAGGTGCATTCCACCTGCTTGGTACATAGATTGAGTTACAAAATGCTCTCCAGTTCACCAATGTATATTTGAAAAGAACATTTATGCCATTTGTTTGAGCAAAGACTGGCCAGTGAAATAACTGAATCTGAAAATGCGGATTCATTTGCACGAGAGCTCAAATGAATCAATAAATATCTGAAAAAACCCAACCGTCACAAAAGCAGTTAAGCAATTTAATCTAGTTCATTTAACAATGTGTTGTCTATATATTCCTTTATGCACACACATTAGTAAGTCCTCCTCCCCACTAGAGGTCGCCCTTTCCCTATTCTTGCTCCAGCTGCCTCAGGCTCCCTGTTCAAAGCAATAAATCAAAAAGAAATATTGAAACAAATAAACATGACATATAAACACATGAACATAAAGACGCAGACAAAATAAATACATTTACCATCTGGTTGGTGGGGAAAGCTGTAAATCTGATATGCATGAGCAGAACGTGCGCAGTGCTATCGATTGGGGTTCAAGTTCCTCTTGATGTTTTTGTCACTTGTAAGACGACAAAATAAACAAATTACACTTTCCAGCAAACAAAGCGTAACCAAGGGCCAACACCCAGGGAGTGACACCGACGCAGCGACTCGCCAGGGATCCCGTGGGAGATCAGAGCCGACTCTGTCAGTCCCGCTCTCACGTCTCCTCACTGCCGAACACAGGCCAAAACAAACTCATTTAATCAAAGCCACGTGTAATTTAACCATTTTTACACATGGGTGTTTCCCATATTATGCTGAAAAACTTTCTGAGGAGCAAACGCACTGACTGTGAAAGGGGTATTGAATCAGATACCATGATACTGATAGCGGGTGATTCAGCCAATTCCCGATACAGATACCAGTACAGATTCACTAATGATTACCCAAACTACTGAGCTGCCCCAGTGCCACTGGTCCACTTAAAACTCGTACCTGGACATAACCAACCCAAAAACCACGAGGGCATATACATTCTCCAAATCCAACACACTGTGAACGTTTGACCCATAACTAGGTTGCCATTAGTGCAGAGGAACTGAGCACCAGACTTATATTGTTACATTTCACACAGGAAGCTACGCTGATCAAGCATTTTCACTTCCTCATTGTGTGGCCATATTCAGTTTATTTATTGCTGAATGCATTTCTTTTTGTGTGCGCACGAACTTGCAAGTCACTTCGGAATTTGCAAGACGTAAATATATATAAGCCTATCCCTTTTGAATTTACAGGATGTACCTAAAATCTTTTTAAAACCTCAAGCCGTCTGCGTGCTAGCTCCGCCTGTTTAGACCTGTCCCGTTGCTGATTTTACAGTCAATTTCCTTCAAAAAGCAACGTAAACAAACAATCTCCATTCTCTAGAACTGGATCCCCGAAAACAAGTTCCTGCCCTCAGATCTGCAGCACCTCTTGCCAGCAACGTCAGGTTAAAACACAGCAAAGAAACGCCTCACAGCCCATTGGCCAGTGGCGATGTCGGTCGAGATGCTCCCCGCTTTGTTCCCCGTGCTGCCGTCTTGCCCGATCCTGCCACTCCTCCCTTTTTCACCTGCTCACCCCCCCTCACTCCCTTCCTGGGAAGGTGCTTCTTGATGTTTATGACGGATACCTTCCTCCGCCATCACTCTTTCCTGCAGATTTTAGCCGCCACCTCCGCAACCCCCGTTCCTCTAACTACATCTCCTCAAGATCGACCGGTGGGATCAGGACACCATGGACCGATGAGCCTTCTCCCTCCCTGTCACACAGACGTCTTGTCAGCCTCCTGGCACCACCACCAACGTCTGCAAGCAAGGACAGTGCGGGTGGGGCTTCCAAAGTGGTGGCTGCTGCACAAATTGACACAAACTTCATTGCTGGTTTGCCGAGTCATTGGGACCTCGGGCTGAACACAAAGGACACCAATTCTGGCTGCATTGTGGGATGCGAGGGCGCATAGCAGGGCTATTGAACTCAGGCCCTCGATTCCAAATCCAGGCCTTGTTTTCAGTTCTCCCAGGTAGTTAGTTTAATAATTACTGATTCCGATTGGTCAGAGGCTTCACACCTGACTCAAAGGTGAAGAAAAGCTGGAAAATCAGCAGGGCTCGGCCCTTGAGGACCGTGAGTTGAATAGCCCTGGCGTATAGAGTGGTGGGACCACAGGGGCATGGGGCCCATCTGAAAACTGATTGGCCACCGGAATGCCCCTCCCCTGTCACTCCCCATTTCGAAACATATCATTGGCTAATGACAACGTTGCCCCCACTGCATGAATTATTGTCTTTGGCCTACCAACTCCTGGTGGGATATGTTTAGGAGGCTGATCCTTTAGGGAATAAAAGCATGCCGGCCATATGTGCACATGACAGGTGCTCTGACTAACATAGCACAACTTGATTCCTTTGGGTGAGAAATCAACCATCAGTCAGTGGTAATATTCACATATTAACATTCTTCCTAAAGATGTCCCCAAGTTGAATTGTGCTTCCTAGCTTAATGATTTGGAATCATTCAGGTTGTGAACCTTGCTGCTCAGTTTTGAGTGACGACTCTGTGTGCCTAGCTGCTGTTTGACCTTACTCAGATGAAACCCAGGAATCTCCATTTCACTTTTCACCTCACTTCTAATGGACCCCTGCATGCTTGCAAAGCACCCACACTGGGTCCCGGTGGAGGGAGTCTGAATTAGAATCCATCCTTCCAGTGTCTAACTGCTTTTTCTCCTCACACGTGTGTAGGACTGTTCCGAAACATGTTTGCGACATGCCTAAACGTGCCAGCCCCATGACGGATGAGGTAGGGCAACCGGAGGGCTTCTTCGCGGCTTTCATGCATTGTTGTAAACAACGTTTCTGAAAGTCACGCCCTTTCAGGTACGCAAACGGCCTTGACATTTCAATAGGGGATGTCAAATCCTGTGCGGGGTGAAGGTGCGGCCAGCCTGGCTGGTAGCCAAATTTCAATACAGTTGCTACCAACAAAAACAATCGCATATGATATCTGCTTCACCAAAATTACTCTAACCCAAAGACACTCGCAAATGTATTAATTTGCACAGCTTGAAACTCCTTTGTCCGGCAATATGGGCTCAAGGTTACAGGGCAAAGGTCGCCTAAGACAAGCATCTAGAACTTTCAGGATGAAGACGGCTGACGCTTAACACAAAGCCACGCCAACTGAGATGACTAGACTCTCTATCTGACCATCTCACATTAAACATTTACATTAAACCAGCTGAATCATTGCCGTCACGTAACACTCGGTTTCAGACAGATGACGCTGCCTTTCTTCAAGCAAGTTGTACATATATAGGATGTCATATGGGAAGTGTGACAAGGCACCAAGACCAATGCCGTGGAGCTGGGTTTTGGATTTGGCAGGTAACCTGGTGACACAACGTTCCACTTGTAAAACGATCATCTTATTTTCCTTAAAACATGGACTTTTATCCTTATGTGTATTGGGTCGCGCACGACGGTCAGCTAACCTGTGTGCATCTTTAGCCTCTATCTTCATCACCCTCTATGAGCTGTGGGCTTTATCAAAGGCCATAAAAAGGAAGAGAGAGAGAGAGAAAGAGATAGAGAGAGAGAGAGAGAGAGAGAGAGAGAGAGAGAGAGAGCTCCCCTCTCTGGAATGTCCCCACCCCTGCAGTCGTGCTGGCGACTGACTGCCATTAGGTGTCACCAGACTCGAAGTAGCCAAACCGGATACTTGGGATCATTCTAGCAGGACCATTTCTGCTGTGCCCATCATAAACAGAAACATTTGACATTTTCAAAATTGAGCTAGTCAGAAACAAAATAATTTCACAACTTCTAGAATTCTAAAACAATTCTTCACAATGTTAGCCATTCTCTCTGTCTTTCCGACACACGCGTTGCTAATTATTAGTTTGTTTCTTAAAATGTCTGTAATGAATTTATCGGGGGAATAAGACTGAAACTGTGGCGTCATTCACACTATGAAAATGTATCCAGAATAAAGACAGACTGGGCTGGGGGATAAAACTCCCGGGCTTTTCCACTGGTATAGAGGATCCGAGCCGGACCTGAGCCAAACTGGAAAGAGACACTAGTTACAGCGCGGTTCTAGCAGTTTCCCTGCAGAAGAGCCGGTGTTCTGTTGGTAAAGGCGTTGCCTGGTTTCGGGAGCGACTGCGACGCAAGACTGAATAGATGCCTATTTACCGTTCACACGGTGAACATCACGATTAACTATGGGCAATTATAATTATTATTTTTTGAACGTGTGCTAATTTCCGATAGCATGTCTGTGAGAGTCTCCTATTCATGTTAGCATTAACTGCTAGCGGAATTAGCAGTCGCTTGCATCTTTATTACGAATCTGTTTCCTTGAGCTGTTCCAGAGTACTGACTTGAGCAGGAGTAAATATCCAACTTCCGAGTCATTGGGAATGCCTTACCACACTGCCATGTGTGAAACTACTATTAATCAGTAACATACTTCCATACATCCATGGTTGTTTACGGAGAACTCCACTATCTCTGCATTTCGGCAAATCAGATGGGGGTGACACATTCAGTTTGGTCGCGTTTTCAGGACGTGTACAGGTCGGCTATGGCTCGCATGCGCTGCAATGGAAAACCGTCAGTTTGCGGTAAGGCTCGGTTCCTGGTGGCAATGTAAAAACGCCACCAGTTCCTCCCAGTGCTTGGGTGTCACTGCACAGTGATAAGGTGGAGGATGCCTCAAGTGCATTCTTGTTCTCTGGGGTTTGTCGCCACAATCGCGCTGCAGCACGACGAAACTCGGCTTGTCCTTAGCTGGGAAATATACGTTTCTTGGCAGGATACAATGTTTAGCCTACAGCCATGCAATCCGCCCAATTTTATGTTTAATTGCGTAACAATTCGGGAGAATAATACCAGTTTACATTACAGCGGCGATCATGAAAGAGGTTAAACGTCTCATTCGCATGACCACTTAAGTCTTTCGATCCCTCATGTGGGACTTTTGGGTTGCTACAAAGAAGAGAGAGAGCATTCTGGGGACCGCAGTCAAGAAGCACGTTGACTTAGGAATTCTGTGTCTGAGTGTATAACCAGGTTTTTGGTACAAAAGGCCTTCTGACCTGCGCCAAACGAAGTAGAACTCATACAATGCAATATCCAAGCTCATTGCCCGAAAAGGCTGTCGATTCCGCACAAACGCTACACTCATTAAACCCTGGATGGCTTTCAAGGCAGAACCCCGTCGATAAATGAATCTCAGCAGGATAGGGGGACAGAATGGCCGCGTATCTGACCTTGCACCAGTTCTCTGAGGAGCATTGGCTGGTTTTCTGAACAGGAATTGAGCATCACGATTCGGCGTCTTGATTTCAAGATGAGCAGGCTTGCCCTCTTGCCTTTCCCTAACAAATGCAGAGAATTGTGTTTGCACCTACCTGTCAGCTGTACGTGTTTCTCGTTTTGTCACTTTCCCTTCATTCCTGGGTCCCAGCCAGCTGCTCAGTAAACACATTACCTAGGATGTGGCTGGACATAGTCATTATATTCACTTAGTTTCCTTGCATTTCATGTGTAACAAGCATCTGCTAGAGCCTAATTGCTCTTATATTTACCTTATATAAAGCAGATGGTGCGATACAGACTCCAGAAAATTCCCACTCCTTAAATTGATTATAGAAAAACGAATTATTGCTATATCGGGCTTTCTGCCCCCTTGTGGACAATTTCAGTGCCACAGTCTTGATATTCAAGTCCTCAGGACAGCATTCTCCGAATAACAGGCATTGCAAAGATATAATTTTTATGTAAATGACTCAGTATTGACAATCTCATAAAAGTAATTAAAATTTAGCCTGGATGACATGACTATTGTGCCACGGCTGTGGTTCCACCACAATGAAGAATTTTGTGAGTTTCATTCTTGGAAATCACTCCCTGACATTTAGCCCAAACTCCAGATTTCCAAAAAGTGGAACTGAAGTTAGATCACAACATGTATCTAAAAAGTATGTTGTTGTTGTTTAAAAGACTGATGATCAGTAAAGAACAAACGCAAAATGTTCCAAAACACGTTCCACCAGGGTACTCTTAACAACACAGCGGATGCAGGTGGGGCTAGAATTTGAGTTGACTCAGATGTCAGGTTTGTGTTTCTCAGTCAGAATGTTTCAGACCACAGAACTGCGGAAAGAAGCTGTGTAGAATGCAAAGATACCATCCACCATTTTCCCACTGAACACAGATGAACCGGACTGCAGGATTTTGGCTCTAAAGTTCAGATAAATCAGATATATTGCAGGTTCAGATCCCTAAGGTCTCGGTCACTGGATAGGTATTTGTAAAGAATAGCACTTGAACAAATCAGCATTCAGAAGCTACGAGACACAAAAAAAAAATCACAGGACAACTACGCCAGCTAAGTAGGTGGTGTGTTGCTTAGCAGGCTAGGACTAGTGATCAGAAGGTCTCTGGTTCAAATCATATGGATGGTGAAGCGATGCCACTATTGAGCTCTTCAGCGAGGGCCTCAACCGCCAACTTCTCCAAGGGTGGTGGATGCTGGTTGACCCTGTGCTGCGATCCCACGATTTGCTGCGCAGGTCTCATAAAGAGCAAGACAGGACAGGCGAAAAGAATTTCCCCATGGGGATGAATAAAGTACAGACGCTCCTCTGCTTACAAATGAGATACGTTCCGAACAGCCGTACGCAACTTCTAATGTTCGGAAGTTGTTATTCAACATCATTTTAAGGGAATACATAAGTACTGAGAACTAGTATGCTGGGAGTACGGGAGCAGCAGCCAGAAGTCATACCAGGCAGAATTGGTGTGCAGGGAAAAAAAAAAATTATGTTGCAGACAGGAAACGGGAGCCCAATGAACACAATTTGGATTTATAGTCCTCTTCGTTCGTATGTCTGAAAGTTTGTAAGTTTCTCTCTCACACACACACATATACAGTATATTCATACATACATACACACACATTATCTATCTATCTGGTTATATATTACAGGTCTCCAACTCTGATCCTGGAGAGCTGCTGTCCAGTAGGTTTTCTGTCCTCTCTGGCTTCCGATGACCCACAGCTGTTCTCAGGTAAATGCCAGGAACAGGTGTGACTCATCAGAAGCCGGGTAGGATAGAAAACCTACCAGATCTCAGCTCTCCAGGACCGAAGTTGGACTTTAATATTATAAGATAAAGTGTACACCTGTACTAAAAAATGATATGCATCACTTATGTTTATATAGGATATGATTTTATATGATCTAAATCCTTTTTCTGTGAGTTTCTGCAAAAATATTCCCGTTTAATCTGCCAACTCGCAGCCAAACCACAAATGTGAGAGGTCACTCTACATGAAACAGAAAATCCCTACTGCCAGTCTTAATTTATTTTATACTAAATTGTACAAATGTAACACTCCCCTGCCCCCCGCGTCTCTGTAGGGGGGGGGGGGGATCACTCCGTCTTTCTCTCTCGCCCAAACTCGATGACCAGGGGTCTGTCCAGGAGCCGGTAGCCGTTCAGGAGGTCCAGAGCCTTTCCGGCAGCTTCCGGATCTACGAGAGGGGGCACCACAGGATGGCTGGATCTGACTCCTACACCATAGTGCATGTGTGCATGTCTGCCCCCCCCCCCCCAGTGGCAGAGTGATGCGCGTGCTACCTGGGAGCGTGATGAAGGCCTGCCCCTTCATCCTCCCTGTCAGCAGGCGGTACAGCAGGGGCGGAGCTCCGGGCCGCTGGAACCGTGAGAAGAGCGAGACGAGCTGCGCCAGGGAAGCCCGCGAACTCAGGTTCTTGACGCACAGCACCTTAAATGGAGGGACGGCGAGACTGAAATGCACGCATGTGTGCAGTTTGATGCTGCTCTGGCTTCTGCACATGTGCCAAAGTTTGGCATTTCAGTTCATCATGCCCACCTTAGATGGCGCCCCCCGCTGGTAGCTTTGAAATCTGGGAATGGACCGTATCTCATCCTCCATCGCACGATTCTTCCGGATCTCCTCTTCAGAGACCTCTTCGACGGGACCGGTGAGCTTCATCGTACCCTCTGATCCCCGCCCCACTGGTGTGCACAGGCTCCCGATTGGCTGACTCAGGCTCAACCGCGTCTGACAGGCCGGCCGCTCCCCGACTCCTCCCCCTTGAAGGTGGGCGTGGCCCGAAGCTCCTCCAGCGTTTCCCGATTGATCAGACTCACTACGCCGGCCATCCAGCCGGGATGTGTCACCACCGCTCTGGGCGTGTGACTGGTCAGCTTCGTGTAACTGGTCAGGCTGGTTAAGTGGCACAGTTTGTAAATTTAAGCAGCCCTCTGGGTCACTGACTGGCATGTCCTTGAATACACCAGTCGCCCCAGGTTCCTTCTGCCCCAGAACGTCCCTGTAAAGGGAATCCAGAGGGTCTGAAGACGACGTACCGTCCTGACCTGACGGAGAGTCCTCCTCTGTGGACAGGAGGAACAAAAATACACACGTAAGGATCTGGCACCCCCCCCCCCTCGCCCGTCCTACACCAATGCCCATTTGGAGGGCACTGATGCTCGGATAACTGCGCTATCTAGTGTAGTAGACATGGATACAGAGTGGATAAACGAACCAATACTGAAGAGGGTACTGATGTTGGACCCCAGACTAGGGTAGCCCTCACCTCCGAACGAAGTGAGTTTTATTCGCGACACTTACTGAAAGATGAGAAACTGAAAACGAGAGAAAATTACGGGGAGGCAGGGAGGATCAAGGGGGCGGTACAGAGCTGTCTCACCCTGGTGGTAGAGGGCCGAGAGGAAGTGTAGGCGCTCGCTTCCCTGGAAGAGGGAGCGCTCGATTTCCATCTCCCGCCGGGACAGGGCCCGGCTGGCCGAGAGCCGCTGCGGCCTGGACAGCAGCTCCACCCGGGCTCCTATCTTGTCCTGGATGGCCTGCAAGCGCTGGAGCCTTGCGCTGGGGGCTGCACCCACACCCCGGCCCTGCACCCACACCCGGAGGCGGGAGACAGAGAGACCGCGGTCAGGCTCTCGAGCTGCGATCAGCGACCCTACTCAGGCATCTCCTAATGCGTCGATGTCACCGTCAAATTTCTTTCCCCTGCACTTCAGCTTGAACTGCTGAGAGGAGAAGCAGTAAAGCCATGTCATCCGATTAAATATATATAATATTTATACGGTGTGTTTATAACAGCAACTATTATTTGATGTGATATCGTCCGGGGCTCGTTTTCTCCAGAAGACACTGGGTTAGTGTCCCATTGCATGAGGAGCAGAAGATGGTCTCAAGTCCCCAACCAAGAATGTGAATGCTTGAAGTCCCACATTTTGGTGATATTTTATTATTATATACATATTTTTAGCTGATTCTATTTTATTTTAGACTTATCAATTGTATAAAAGATTTGCGTATTGATTTACTTTACATTTAGGAGACAGTGGTCCATTTTATTAGATGTATTTGCACACACACTAATGCTTATTAACTTTCATTAAAACTGGGCTGGATGTCTCAGCACGGCACTGAAAGGCTACATTTCTTTGTTTTATGTCTTGCTGTGATGTTCAGCTGAGGGAAGAGAGCAGAATTTCAAGCAGGTCACCGTGTGCCGTTTCTAGCAATCCTGCCAAAAGTCACGGGACATCCCTCCGACCGGAGGGAGATGCCACTTCAGAAATGTGCCAGTCTGCGGACCTTCCTCGGCAGACCTCGACGCGACAGAACAGCCCCGGGACGAGCCCGGAAATGAGAATTAGGCCAGAGCGGGCGGCGCTTTCGCGAGCTTTCGGAGGACGCATGGAGCACCACACCTCCAGGCTTCCGTGGGAACGGGCAGAGCCTTCCTGGCGACGATGAAGACATTACGGAAAGCAAACGCGGGCCAATTCCCAGCATATCATGAAGATGCACGACATTCGGAGTTGCAAAAGTCTGGGAATTTTCAAAGTTGTAAACTTCCCATGGGAATTACCAAGAATATATGGGAATTAATGGGAATAAACTGGAAATCTGTTAGTTTGCCCATAACCTAGAACTTAAAGGTAGCTGAAAAAAATATATCTTGATGGCACTAGCAGAGATATTGTGTAACCAAGTGCTTGTGAGAAATTATGCGTACATAAAAACTTCAAAATAAGCGCCTGCATGAAAATGCACTACTTATAAGTCATTTTGTATGCTGATTTATTCAGACAGTTTGCTTTCTTTGACAGCTCACGCAGAGTTCCACAAAGTTTAATATTTCCAAAATTCCCCAGCTTAATTACCCATGGAAGGTTTTTGGAAATTTTCAGGCCATTTGAAACCCTATTCATCATCACACCAGCCTGGTGCTTTGTGAGGGGACAGCGTGTTCTCAACACTGTGTCTGGCTCTCCTTCACCCGCATACCTTTTCTCCAGCCTCTGACTTCTCTCTGCTCCTCCACAGCTCTATCTCAGCGTCGGTGAGGCCCAATTCCCGCAGACTCGACAGCTCCTGCTCCCCATCCTGCAGGGCCTGAAACTGGGACAGGCTCCTTACTCCAGCAGCCTGCTCCCCAAAGGGCTTGTACAGTGTCGCTGGAGCAAAGCACTTCCTCTTGGCCACGCACCTGCACTGGAAAGCGAGAGCCCTCATTTACAGTACAGGTGCAACAAAACAGCAGGCAAGTGTCTGTCCAAGTACCCTGCAAGTAGCAGGACAAAGAACAAAGTCCCACCGGTCAATGTCAGCTCCCGTGTCCAGCTGCTGTAGTAACAGACTGTGCAGCTGCCTCTGTCCTTCTGTCTCCTGTTCTTCAAGGACCGGGACATCATTACAGGAATGGCGAGTGATACTAAAAATATAAAACACATCAAGCAGATACATCACTGGTTACGATCCTCAAACAATCCGAAATGAAATAAAGTGAAACCTCGTTACGAGAGGGAACTAACGTGCTCCAACGTATAAACCTCCACAGCACACTAATTGAACCTCACGCAGCATGTCTCGGCACATGAATAAAGACCACAGAAATACGGTTTTGAACGACCGACATTAAATCCCTTTCGAAGGAGGATCAACTCACCGTCGCATGTTCGACCATCAAAATAATTGCACTTCCGGTTTGACTACCGCGTTATTTGCCGTGGCATTCTGGGTAATGTAGTATACAAAGGCTCGGTTAAATATAATATAATGCAGTCAAATTCCTGGAATAATCATTACAAATTAAAAGTATATATGCAACTCACACACGTAAAAATGGACATATTCAAACTTTAATAAAATACTGAGCTTCTATACTGACGCGTTTAATACTGAAAAGAAATATTACATACTGCAAGAATGACGAAAACGCCGAACGTTATATATTGACCACACTGAGGTGTTTTCAAACTATGATCTTCTGTAATGTATTTTCATTACAAATGATGAAATAAATATGTCCAGATGTGATTCGTCTGATGCATTATTAATTGCAGAAAAAACACCTAGGAATTCATGTATGACAACATACCCCGTAGTAGGTTACACAGTCAGAGTTCACTGTGCATCCACAACGGAAATATTGGGTGGCGTAGATGTATGTCTGTTAATATTTAATTACTGATAAAGATATTAACCCCTTTATCACGTCATCGTCAGAACTATTATTAATAGCTAATACAAGGTGGCTGGTTTTTAGTATGTTCTGGGGCAGAGATTATTGTAGTCTAGCTATATATCGCCTGTTATTTATGAATTAAATACCTGCTGCCGTTTTAGAAATAATTGCCATGGAATCCATCATAGGTGTCATTCGTCTGTTCATTTTTCAGAGAAACAATCGACAATCAATCCTGAATGTCCGTTAATACATCAATTAAACTGTTTAATTATGGAATGGAAACCTTAGACTGAGAGAAAGCAAACAATAACATGCCTTATAACGCGAAGCCGCGCTGAAGTGCAGCGCAGACACAGTCAGGTGGCTTCTGCATAAATCCTGTACTACAACTTCAAGCTTGTTGTAGCCTTGTTTCTATCCACTCTCGATTACATAACGACAAGGCACAAGCACACTTGTCCAGTGCTTGTCAAATTTAAGTTTAAATGACAAATAAACTTATAAAAGATATTAAAGTTATTAAACTTATTAAAGATAAAAACTATGCTTTTAAAATATTTACCGGTGCTTCTTGTCTTCTGCAAGATATTCAAATCAGTTATTATAAATTCTCTTATTATGTATAGCATATTTTCACTGTTTGGTGTAATGTTAAAGTGCTGCCCTCTAGCGGTAAACCGCCCGCTTTTCGTCATTTGCATAAATGGACGCCATTCGTGTAGCAGTTTTAGGGCAGTTCTAATTAGGAACAGTTTCCGATCTGTATCTAGTTACAGCAGACTAAATCCAAATCGATTAGGAATTACCATTGTCATTTTTCTGACTCATACTCCCTCCATGAATTACCTTTTTTGCGAGCTTCTTACTGGTTATATGATGCGTTTGCTTTGAAAGACTCGGTGGCCATCAAACAGCACTCATTAACTACAACACTGATACTCTTCTGTTCGCATTGGTATCAGATAGGAACATCAGTTGGACGCACTGCCGTTAGCCTATTCATGTCAGGGTATAGTAAAGGACGGTCCTAAATGGGTGTGTCGCGGGTGTAATACAGCCCAACGGTTTAATACGACCTTGTGGTGATGTTATCGTTGGGCTATATTATTTAGAAGCATTTTAATCGTAGTGAGTTAAATAACAAACTCCTCACACCCTTTGTAGGCTTGCCAGTCAAACCACATAGCAGCTGCTGATGTGATACGTACATTACACGGTTTCATAGGACGCAGCGTACACTTGTCTGACAAGACGTCGTGATCACGAGCCATGAAAAAGAAAACTCGATCAGTCCTGTCCGCTTTGAAACAGGCTGTGGCTGCTGGTAATTAGTGCTCATGTAAGCTCGCTCAGGTCAGCGTACAATCAGAGTGAAATAAAGAAGTTTTGAAGTTTGGTTTTTACATGTGTTATTCTTATGTAAGGTAGCTCTGTATGTAACAAACTCCAGGGGGTATGGTTGAAGCCCAAATTGCACATGACAGAAGGTAAGGGATTTGGGGAAAAACTCACAGACCATTACATACTGTGGACAATTCAGTGACACCATTTCACCAAACTGCACGTTTTTTGGACTGGAAGAGAGAACGTGGACAGGCAAAGAGCTGAGGTGGGATTCGAACCCACAACTGGAAAGGCTATTGTGCAGCATATTATTTTCAATCCAAAACCACATAAAGCGTACAGTCAGAAACCAGCCTTGCTATGAATGTCGTGTCTTGTCGACATTGCCATGCAAAGCTATACACAGCATATTAAACGCATTTTGTTCATGTATACCCAGAAAATAGACTGGAGCACAAGGTTTGAATCAAAGTACTGCGTGTATTAGTAATTGCTGCACGTTATCTCTTCAGGAACACTTATGAAGTATTTAAGTGACTCCCACATATGTATCCTATTAAATCCAGCACCACAATTTTTACATTTTATTAATTTACCAGTACGACATTTATACAGAATACACACGAATGAATTTACCGACTTATAATGCTATAACTAAACTTTAAGAGAGACGAGAAAACAAATTAAATAGGTTACTGCTCTTTTACAAGGGTGGATTTCAGCATGTGCCACACCCTGGCATTTTACACAAAGCCACGGATTCTTTTTGACTGCATTTTATGTCACCACACCCATATTCAAGGAATTAATTTAAAACACACGAATTCATATTTTAAAAGCGGGAGTGTTTTGCTTGCGTGTCACGGCGACACGTTTTACAGGACATCTGTGCGACATCCAGTGACAGCTGAACTCATCCCAGTGGCCTTCAAATACAGGCTTCGCGTGGCTGATGACAAGCCACCCTAAAAGCCGCCTTTACCCAAGTCACACCAAAGAATTAACACTCCACGCGCGCACACTGGTGTGATCGAGGTCCGGTCACGGGGTCGCGCATTTTTTGTTATCGATTTGCCAGGTCCACGCCCGGTTCCTGTTGGACCTCTAGAGTCCTGCGATAAAGCATCGGTTGAGGTGGGGGGAAGAGAAAACAGGGCTTTACATCAGACCCGAGTCCACTATGCTCAGCATCGGTCCGATCACACAAAAAAGTGAAGGGTGGTTGATACAAAAAGGATGGAGGGGGAGAGGCAGAAGAAACTTCGGGGAGGGCTGTTTTGTTGAAAAGCCAACGGGGACGTCGCATAAGAGGACATCTGGGCGGCTTGAAGCGGGGGGCCACCGGGCGCGTGCATCCGACCCCCCGGTTTCTGACCGCGATGTTGCAATGCGCGCACGCGGTGGGCGCGCCACCGCCGCCGCCGCCGGTCCGAGCTCCTCTGCGGCTGCCTGCGCTGATTGACACGGCCGAGGGGTGGGGACGCAGGGTGGGGTCACAAGCAGGGAGAGGCGGAGGAGAGACGGAGCCAGGCGAGCCCAGCCCAGCCCAGCCCAGCCCCGAGCCCGAGCACGGTAACAACACGCCGAGAGAGAGACGAGGGGGAAGAAAAGAGCGCTTCGACGGCGGGGATATGATTTAAAAAATAGGCTCCCGGAAGACGCGACCTCTACTTTTTATTTCCCTCCCCCCTTCCCCGACACGTCCATTGGAAAAGTGGAAGGCTGCCAGCAAAAAAATATAATTATAAACATATATAATAATATCGGTTATTGTGAGACACCCCGGCCGGTCGACCCCCCTTGCAGTCCGCCCGCCCAGCCAGCGAGATGCACAAGGAGACCCGCAGGAGTAAAGTAAGTCCGCCGCCGCCCTTTAGCCAGCCGCCGGCCGCTAGACCGCCTTCGTCCGCCGGGCCGGACCGTGCCGGAGCGCCGCCGGCGGGGGTAGTAGCGGGGTAGGGTTAGCCGGCGAGCCGACCTGGGTGACTGACGGGCGCGGGGGGCGACAGTGTTTCGCGGGCGGCGTAGCGCCGGGGCGCCGTCGGGACTTTTTATGTTTGATTTGGCAGCGCTGTAGCGCGGAACCTCTAACGGGGCTCACCGGTGCTTATCGGACGGATTTCGGTGCCTCATCGCTCCACTAACCCCCCGCCGAGGTCCGAGTCGCTCCCATCCCTCGGTGGATGGGGCTCGACCGCGGGTTTAAAGTGCGGATCGAAAGAGGCAGGAAGGAAACGGCCGCTGCGGCCGCCGAGACACCATCTTAGTTTCTTAAAGAGACAGTAGCGCACTGAGAGGGACTGTGTGGGTGTGTGTGTGTGTGTGTGTGTGTGTGTGTAGGCGTGGGGGCTCGGGGGGACAGCCAGCCAGGTGATCAGACCAAGGTGTACCGAACATAAGACTTTGCCTCATTGAGTTCTGCCGCCGGGATTGACCGGGTCAGTTGGTGCCGGTGCCGTTTCCTTATTCTCTGCTGCACAGAAGCAAATCTGTGAGACCTCTGCAATAGAACAGAGGGTGATACAAAGTGTGAAAGACTTTCGGAGTGCGCTGGTGCACTGCAGGCACGTGCAGGTCGCTTGTGGTCTTGGCATTTTCTTGGGTGCAGATCCCATCTCTGCAACGCACAGGTCCCAAAGCAGCATCCAGACACCTGGGGTCACATGACTATTCGTGCAAAACTTGATCATGTGATATTTGCCCCCTCAGCACGGAATCCTGGGAGTTTGAAATGCATCCGTAGCTGATGAATTGGTAGTAGCAATTGCAAACCCCCCCGCCCCCCACCCCCCCCCAAATTAGGAACCCTTTTTCCTTCACTGTGAGGACTATCTACAGGGCTGGCTGGGTATACATTTCTCACTGCTGGAGCTTGAGTGGTTTTGGCAGGCAAGGTGAGGGCCGCCTGGCCCCTGCGTGCCCCCCCCCCGCCCCCAAAGCCACCCCCCAGCTCACTCGCGCAACGTCCAGACAGAGCGGCAATTATTAACAGCCACTAGCAAGCCATAGTTAAGCTAGTTACAAACTGTCTGTATGTCTGTTGACAAGGAGAAGATGTGATGGCTCCCCCCCCCCCAAAACCCCCAGGGGTGTCCAGCCTGACCACTGGGGTGGGTGTAGCGCCGTGTGCTTTTGGGAATGGGATGGGCCCCATCCAGCCCCGGCTGCACTATTTTTAGGATTCGCGTTTCTGTTTAAAAGCAAAAGTGAACTGCAAAATAAAAACCGGGATATGTCTGCTGCGACTCTGCGTGCTCCCTACCCGCCCTCGGAGAATGGGAACCTTTAGACCTTCTGTGTATCCTGGATGCCAGCCGCCAGGGGCGGGGGCGGGGCGCCTGGAAGCTGTGCCTCGCTTTTACCTTGTGTGTCCGCAGGCCGCGCCACGTTTTTGCCCTGGGCGCGGCAGGTGACCCGCCTCATCGCCGCCGCGATCGTACATTTGGTGCTTTTGGAGAATGTGGCCGCCGCGGCTGGCCGGCTAGCTGCCCGTCGGCGTGTGGCGCACGGCTCGAGGTCGACGGAGGGTGTCGCTGGGGGCCCCTGTCGCCGCAGCCGTCACACGGACGGACAGAAAGCCCCGACAACCTACTGATTTGCACGTGTTGTTCACCAGGGCCAGGGACCAATAAATATAGATGTAACACATTGGCTGTTGGGCCCCAGAGTGTTGCCGTCTTCCGCTTGTATTTTTATATCGGTTTGGAGCCGGGGGGGGAGGGGGGCACTACGATGGGCGATCACGATTATACCGAGCGCCGACCTTTTACGCCGGACAGGCTTTAATCTCCACTACAGGCCGCCCCTGCGATGTTGGCCCTGCGGTGCATTTGGTCAGTGTGAGGTCATGGTAGGTGGGCCCTTAGACCCGGGGGGGCGTGGCGGGATTGCCCGCGTGATGGCTGTGGGCATGGGGCCGCATTGCCCGGGGGGGGGGGGGGCGTGGCTGAAACGTTGAGATGTGGGTCGTCAGGAAGCTCGAGAGGAGCCACCCTGCTCTCTGGAGGGGGGGGGGTCCCACTTCCTGTCCTGCATGAAAATGTCAGAAGGGCCACGCAGCTTCTACTCTCCGCCTGGTGCAGCTGGTCTCTCTCTCCCTCCCTCTCTTTCTTTCTCTCCCTCCTTGCATCTCTTTTCTCTCTCTCTCTGTCTCCCTTATTCCCCCTCTCCTTCCCTCTGTCTTTCCCTCTCCCTCCTTCCGTCTCACAATCCTTTCCCTCTCTCCTTCCTCTCTCTCTCCCCTGCTCTCCTTCCAGTGGCCACCATCTGTGTCAGCCATGGCATGAAAGGCACAGCCCCCAGTTAGGCCCAGCCCTCAGAGACCTTTGTCCCCCCCCCCCCCCCGGAGGGGCCGATAAGGCGCGTCTTCCCCGTGGGGGATGGGGGGGTTCAAATCGATAAGCAAGACGTTGGAAGCAGGCCGCGATTCTGCGCCCGATGCGGGTACAGAGGCTTCCGGGCTGGTTTCTGACGCGTTTGACACCCCAACCCCCCTCCCCCCCCTCTACCCCGTGCACAGGAGATACGATCAGTGACCAACGTTTACTCTGTGGGAGCTGATGGCGGAAGATCCTGAGGCACGTGAGCAGGCGGGTGGGGACGGGGACAGGAAGCCGGGCCTCAGTGGGGGGGGGTGTAGGGCTGGGAACTGGGCTTGGGGGGGAGTAGGGAGTTTGGAAGTACAGGAAGTGTGGATCCCCCCTCACACTTTTTTTTTTTTTTTAAGGAGGGGGCGGGTCAGGGGAGTTCTGGGGTTGGAAGCCTCATTGAGGGGGGGGGTAGAGGTTGCCCGGAGGGAGGGGGGTTTGTAGGGATATTGCCCGTGTCTCCCCAGATTAGAGCCGGTGTGACAGAATGACCCCCCACCATCGCGGCACAATCATTAACCACGGAAAGAATCCCGTCCCCATGGCAACCCCTGCAGCTCTGCCAAGCTGGCTGCAGGGTGGGGGGGGGGGGAGGAGCTGCTCGTGGGGCGGGGAGGGCGTGTCCCAGTGTGTGTGTGGGTATTCGTGCATGGGGTCCTGTTGCCCCTAGCAACGTGCAGCAGCCGCGGCTCGGCCGGCCGCCGTGAGCAGGCCCAGCCTGTCCGCGAGGTGTCCCTGGGTGGCGTGGGCGTGCTCTTCCTCGCTTCCTGTCTCCCTCCTCACGAAGAAGAGGAGCAGAGCCCCCCCCATACACACCAGCCCCTGCACAGCCCTGCTCCAGAGCTCTTTTTACACCATTTATACTGACTGAGGGGTGGGTGGGTGGTGGTGGTTAATTTGCTTCAATGAAGGTGATAATTACTTGAATCAGGTGGTTTTTGTCCCTGGCTGAACCTCGACGTCGTCCTCCTGTAGGGACAGAGTCACTAGAGTAACAGACAGCTGCGCGCGCGCGTGCGTGTGCATGTGTGCGTGTGAGGATAAGGCCGCACGTTGGGCAGCAGTCGCCAGGGTGTGGTGTGATAAGGCCTGGGCCCCACCTCCACCCTGCCGCAGCAGCTGATGCTGGCATTGGGAGATACTCCTGGGCATTTTCCTGCACGCTGGAGTGTGTGTGTGTGTGTGTGTGTGTGTGAGTCCCGTGACTGCATGCTGAGCAGCATAAGCCGTACGGTCTCGTCCCTGGACACAGCCTCAGCGGCGTCTGCGCAGCCCAGGGCGGAGGCCGTGCTGCGATGGCAGACACACCCAGCTGCAAAGCAGTGACTCCTTGCTCTGGGGGCGCGGACAGCACTGGGCTGGGGGGGTGTGTGTGTGTGTGTGCGTGTGTGTGTGTGCATGTGAGCCTGGGTGGGGAAAGGTGGGTGGGGGCCTCCTGGAATCCGGCGTCGGCTCTGGGGATTGGGGAAGCGGTGCGGCACTGTCTCTTTAAGGT
>JABFDZ020000067.1:2090240-2103592 GCA_019775955.2 Pollimyrus isidori
TGCCCCCCCCACCCCCTCCAGGAGCCCATAAAACCCCTACAGGACATCATCTGTCCCTCGCAGGACTTTATACACTCATTCTGTTTGTGAAGGGAGGGCAAAAGGACAATCAGGCAGATTGTGTAAAGTTTGGCACTATCAGCTTCACAGCCACAGGGACTGGGAAGGGGGCAAAGATTTCATCCATAAAAAGACTTTTTCCTTGGGGGGGAAGATCAAGAACAGGGGGGGGTCAATAACAGGTGCTAAAGTCACCGTTCCTCTGCAGCTCTCCCCGCAAGGACGAGAGAATGTTTCTTTGCTCGTGTTTGTTTTTCCTTTGGCATTCTGCGGTCACATGTTACAGCAGACAAAGCCCGCGCCGGCCTCTGCGGCATTCGATGGCTTCGCATTCCTCCGAGGAGACGCCGCGCGGCACATACCGTCCTCTCTGAGGCGCCATCGGTGCGCCCTGTTACACTCCGTCTGCCCCGCGCACGTGGAGCTCCTGGGCGTAGCGAAAACATTTCCGAGACGCAATCAATCCTTCAGCTTTGTCAGGCAAATGAGCATCCTGTCTGGATGTTTTCCGGCCATCTCCCAAGCTGCTTTTTAAACCAAAAAACTGACCTGGAATTCAGCTTGCTCTTCCACCTGAGTCATCTCTGCTATTCCACAAATGTCCTGTTCTTCTTCATAACCACAGTCCTTCTCTTTCATAACACGATTTCCCTCTGATCTATTCCCAATGACCTTTTCCCTTCGCTATGTCCTTCTCCATAAAGGATGGCACTGACCCCTTGCCCTGCTGAAAGGCTGCCCTGCCTTGGATCCTTCTGAAGAACGACACCCCCGACTAACCCTAACCAACTAGTGTTTCCTAATCCGGTCCTCAGGGACCCACAGACAGCCCATGTTTTTGCTCCCTCCGAGCCCCCTGCCAGACAGTCCATCTTTTTGCTCCCTCCGAGCCCCCTGGCAGACAGTCCATCTTTTTGCTCCCTCCGAGCCCCCTGGCAGACAGTCCATGTTTTTGCTCCCTCCGAGCCCCCTGCCAGACAGCCCATGTTTTTGCTCCCTCCGAGCTTCCTTCCAGGCAACGTGGGCTGCCTGTGGGTCCCCAAGGAGCCGATCGGAAAATACTGCCGTAGACTTAACCCTCTCACCTGTACATAAGTTACAAACCCCCCTGGGAACTGCCTTTATAGTGACAATACATCAAAGCTTCAGTTGAAGACATTAGCTCAGCCATGCACAAAAGTATAAAAGTCACACAGAAGAGGAAGTGAGCCTGAATGGAACTAGACTGACAAAAATTATTCTGGGGAGGGGGGAAGAAAAAGGCGCGGGGGGCCAGTAGTGAAGTCGAGCTGTGAGCCATTTAATTAGGACATGTAACTCAATAAAGCAAAACAAGCAGCGAACATAATCTCGTCCCAGATAAATCCTCCGCTAAGACCTCTTAATGTACAGCTGGGCTTATCGGGAATCTGCACGGAAGTAGACGTTTTAGCCTGGGAACTCAGCCACTCAGGCCCATTTAGGTCAGTCGGGTCCCGGTTTTGCACACAGGCACAAAAAACTGCTACGCGCCCCCCCCCCCCTCGGGTCCAGCCGGAAGAACAGGTTTTTCCATCTGGAGCTTTGCTCTCCTGCTCTCTTCGTAAGATGAGACGGGCTTGTGGGGGCATGCAAAGAAGCTAACAAGAGGCAGGCTGATCCCTCCCGCTTGCTTTCACTCCCCCCCTGTGCTGCCTCCCCCAGGCCGATTCCTCGGGATCGATGTTTCTCAGCCCAGTCTCCCGGGACCCCTAGACAGGCCATGTTTTTGCTCCCTCTGAGCTGAGGGGGAGCAAAAATGTGGGCCACCTGGGAGTCCCCGAGGACCAGAGCGGGGAACACGGCTTTAGACGGTTCCACCACCGGCAAAACTGCATGCTCCGCATTAACCTACTGTCCACCTCCCCATCCCAGGCTCGGCTCTGATTATGCAAGAGAGCCGCTCTTACCTGTGTGTGTCCTCTGGTGGGCTTTGAGGTGAGAGCTCTTTGTATACACCTTGGTGCAACCTATATGCAAGCAAAAGGAGAGGAAATTCACCATCCACCCGCTACAGAGACCACTCTTTGCCATGCCCCCCACCCCATTCCGGAAGCGACCAATAACCTACCGGGAAAATCACAGTGGTGAATCCTCCTCTTCTCCAGTTCTGGGTTGTTCCTTCGGTTGTACCTTGGCCCAGTTAGGACACCCTGTCCGTGAGTCATGAGCAGCGACTGCGGGGACATCGGAGGCATCTTGATCCCTTGCCGCACTTCGTAGGGAGGCGGGGGGTGGATGGTGCTGATGAGCTCGGGCTGGTTCTCAGGGCTTCCGGGCTGAGAGTTAGGTGGAGAGGGAGGTAGACTATGAGGCTGTGGAGATGGATAGAAATGCTCGGGCATGAGAAAACCGCCTGCGGCCGCAGTCAGCGCGATGCCGTTGAGGCTGTGCATGCTTCTGCCGTTGCCGCTTCCCGATTGGCTGCCGGACAGAGGCATGGCGAGGTCGCTGCTGCTGACCGGCAGCTGGTAGACGGAGGGTTGCTGCGGGCCGACGTGCATCTCCTCGGGCGGCATGTCGGGCTTGACGAAAAGGCCGTTGACAGTCTGTGGCACGCTGAATACGGACGTGAAGTCGGGGAGGGTCTGGATGGAGCAGGGGACATCCACCCCGGGCTCTGTTTTGATCTGCTGGAGGACGGGCTTGGAGCGGTAGAGGCCTGTGCGTAAGTGGGTCGTGTTGGGCAGGATCAGGTTGATGTTGACGCTGTACGGCGTCAGCTTCTCCTCCGAAAAATACTCGTCCACCACCGAGGCGCTCTCCCGTCGGTACTTTTTGTCCATCACGACTGGCGTCGCCTGAGGGCCCGTCTGCGGAAGGTACTTCTCCATTTCTAACCGGGTCTGATAGCAAAGACAAACGGGACAGTAATAAACATGAGGGATCTGGAACATTCATTTGCCATTTCGGAGCTCTCTGAAGGCCTGCCAACGTCACGCCAGGATGGGGGCCGGTTGTAAGATAATCAGGGAGGAGAAGGGGGCGGATAAAAATAACACGGCTGGATGTGGAGGTGGGTTTCTGGCTGCTTTCAGGCCCCTGGTAAACTCCCCTATTTCCATGCCAGTGTTACTCACAGTATCCTGCCGACGCAACGCCTCATCCACCACACTTCAGCCTGTAGGTTTCATAAAAACCTTGACGGGCGAATCATCCCGGACTCCGTTCACGCCGTTGACCTGGGCGTGCCGACCAGAGGGATCGATCCAATACCGTCGCGAATTAAACCGGGAATACTGGCTTCGCCATTATGACACACCCTCAAAGGCAAACATTCGATGCTGGAGTTAGGAAAGAGGATGTATCTCACACCGCGGTCTGGCACAAGGCCTCCTCCAAAGGCCGCGGCCCGTGATCAAGGACGAATCGCGCCATCACAGGCGCCACCGCGGCTACAGTACCTGGGGCCCGATCTCTGGACGCTTACAGCCGTTTTACGACCTGCTGTTTGCTGAAGCGCTCTACACCCCCACAGTGCAGATTAAGTGAGGACCTGCAGATAGGAGTGTTTAGAACCTACTGCACAAAGTCACACACTCCTTGCCGGTTGTTCTCACGCTGCTAGCAGGCCTGCTGAGAGGAGCCACACGTATGAATATCACAGCATACTGACATACGCAGAAGCTCAAGGTCACTGCCACGTCCTGACTGGCACTCACGGCTGGGCAGAGACTAATGCCGCTTTACTGCGTCTCAGATCTTTGAGAATCTACAGCTGGATTTCCAAGCGCCTGTCTCACGGAGAACCTCAATACTACTATCCAGGTTGGCCAAGGTGCATCCGAAGCTCCTTTAATAGGCCAAAAATGACCTGCTGCTGCCACTGGCCATGAGCCTTTTGGTGCCTGTCCTCATTCCTGAGCCTTAGTGCGCTCTGTGGCTTATTCTGGTCATTATGGGGATACGGAGCACAGCTGAACCTTGCACTGAGCCTGTTAATGACCCCATCAGTTTTATAGCCTCTCTGTAATGCAATGCGAGGATAGATAACGGCACAGACACGTCTTCGCGTTAATATGGCCCTCCGTGCATTAAAATTGCACTCAGATAATTACGACGCTTGACTCACTCGACACATCGGCGTTAACTCAGACAGACTGGGGAACTTCAGCGATTATGATGCAGTGTATCATAATCGTCATTTTAAGATGCCAGTTTCCTTAAGAGCTGGGTTTACGGAAGGTACTTCCATATTGAAATTAGTTGAATTGGCAAAATAAATAGATCCATGGTCGCCATTAGCTCCATATCTCATTATGAAATGCATGTTCACACCGGGCTCCATAAAACAATGACTGATACTCCCTGTTTGTATAACTCAAAGTCATCATAACACAAATCTTGTGGCCTTAGAGGGTAAAAAAGCAAAACCTTTGAGACCAGGACAACACTTTATGGCTTCCAGGAACACGATAAAGCTTGTTTTGACATTTTGGTAGTTTTTGGCAACACAAATACGTCTCAATAGAAAGACTCAATGCAATAGTTATGATGGGGGCTGCGGAGATTCCAGAAGGGATCTGCATCAAAGTGACACTTAATTGGACAGCTGGCCCATGACAAAAGTTCTTTAGCATCTGAGGTGCGCTTACTATTTGGGGGAATAAATAGATAATAAAATAAACGTCACAAGCGGAGGATTTTGTCAGATTTCCAGAAAAGCCATTGTCCTCGCACATGAACCGCATCAAAACTGCATGAAGGCAAACAAACTGTCAGGGACGTAAAAGCAAACAAAACCCTAGGAACGAAATTAAACTTCAACTGGCCAAGAAATGTCTGAAATTGAGGATTAAGAGCCCTCTTGAAACACCTACACGGACGAGGGCTTTTGTTGTAATTCACCTTCACTTTGTTTATACAATACACCTCGCGTTAAATTTGGACTCCTCTCAGAGGGTAGAAGAGCTCCCGAAAACTGCGGATCGGCCGTCTGCTGTACGCATCAAAACAAAAGAAGAAATAATACATTAAAGTGTGATTTACTGCAAACGGACGCCCTGCCGAATTCATTTGAAGCAGGAGATCTAAAGGGAATCTAATGGAGGAGGACCTGACAGCAAACGACATGCCAGTACAAACCCCCAAGAAGCAAACGCATATTTCCGTTTGGAAGGATATAAACCCCCCCCCCCCCCTTACACCAGCCCCTAAAAGATTCATTACTTCTTAAATAACCCAGGACAACTAGTTCAGACCTCTAATTTCATATACATAAAAACGTGTGACACCTCTTGGCTCGTTTGTTTGTACTTCTATACTTGTAGAAGCATATGAATTTGGGATCGTAATGAGAAAAAAAGATGTCGCTGACCAGATACAGCACAATTTATTAAGGAATGGATTAATATTATTAATGATAGATAGGTAATGAATACGCACGAGGAAGCAAGTTGCTTATACAAAAGGTCCGTATCTCTTCCAGACATCAGTATTGCGTCGATAACCGAATTTACCTAAACAAAAAATGCATATTTACCGGGTCTGGGAGCACGTGAGTAACCGTCACAAACGCATGCAAACACTCGGTCGTTTGAGTCTTCGGCTAAGGAATGGAAATTCGACTACTGCAATTGCAGTACGATACGTTTCTATAGCACGATATTTTTCCACCATAATCTTATCCCTGGGCAAGATATCTTCTCTAATAAAGGATATGAGCCTTTGATTCTGCACCAACAGGTCGGACGGCATGCTTGTGTCACCGCACAATCGCCCGGCTTTTAACGACATGGTTACACGAATAGCAAAGTGAAGTCGAACGCTAAGCACGGCGAGATTGGATAATAGGGGACCTACGCCCATCAGGAATCCATGTCTAATTTACAAGATAATTACACTGAGAAAAATAAAACATGTTCACTCACTTCAATGCCAACAAAACAAAACAAATAAAAACGTACACAATTTAAAGATTTGATTCGGGCGTGTCGATAAGCAGGCGATTAACTGTACACGTATGTCAATTTATGCTAACAGAATCCTGGACCTAGTTGCTGCAGAGCAATGCGTATTATACATTTTCATAGGGAGTGTTTTCATACATGTATAACCACAAAAAAACTATAACCCAGGGTGCTGTGAAATGATTTACTGTTAATTTCAGAATTATTTTATGACTTTATATAAGTACATGCAATACAAATGGCGCGTATTAAGAAATTTACTGAGAAAAATATTTTGACTAATTTTTGGATACCGAAATTTGGGGTCTTTCATAAAGTTGATTTTAAACGTGCACTAGAACCTTAAGAAAATTTCTCATCGCCGTTGTTTATCTGAGTGATTTTCACTTTCTTGGAATTGAACCTTCGGGATGTTATTCGAAGAAAATATACGAATATGTTTGTTCAATGCGACTGGGTTCACAAAATTGTAAACGAGATCATTAGGCAAAATAGGCTCATTTAAAATCTTATTTGCATTATATGCACATTGGCTACAAACGTTTAATTTGTATTGTATAACCGTGAGGACATTGTGATGAGCAAATGCATATATGAAAAGGCAAATGTAGCTACATTGAATGATACATGTCAGTGTGGTTTAATTAACAGGTCAATTATTAATGGTATTTGCATGGTAACGGATCAAGTTCGACTTAAAGTTCCAAAAGCACAACCATTAATTATAGAAAAGTAAAAGGTGTCCATGTATATAGATAACTGTGGTACTTCACATACAAACATTTGCAGACTTGAAAAATCAGGGTACTGCCATTAAACAGCATCAATGCTGATATGGCACAAAATTTGTCATGGTTGCATCGTTGGAAGAGATGTGTCACATAATAGGCATGTTATTTCATAACATATTAGTTAAACTACAGCTAAATCTAACAGATACAATGTACTGTTTAATGAAATGCACTGTGACACAAAAGTAGTGATTTTACAGGAAACAAAACCACAGTACGCAGTTCATGCATCAGAAAATATTTTTTTCAAAATATTTAATTACAGTTACATTATAATTTGTAAACGGTCTTTGCCGCTAAAGTAAATATTCCGATCAGGCTATCTGGTATGGCTAAAGAACCCGCCACCTTCTTCCAGCCAGTCTGGTCATCTTACCACAGAATCTGTATAACTATTTATTGCAGATTTTTCTACCGAACTTGGTAACAATTACATTATTTAATAGTTTAAGCAAAGGAGGGGTTTCTACTAAGCTATCCGACCATGGATTTTGTCCTGGCTTTTGCAGGACCGTCCGGCTCCCCAAGACCTCTGTTCGTACCTGGGACAGCTCCAAAGTACTTCTTCCCGCTGGCTTGACTTCCTCGAACACAGAGGAGTCCTCTGCGCCATCCCCTTCGGACATCCTAACCGGTTTCAGTTGGGTGAAAACAGCCCTTTCTTCTGTACTGGGCACGTTTACAGATAGTCCTATGCTCGCCATTACTTTCCCTCAAAAGCAAAACTTAAAGGCGTTTTACTTAAGTTAAAAGATCTCGCAAAACGATTAAACTGCGCTTCTCCCCCGTGACTTTTTTATTTCTATACCGAAGCGATCTTTTTTTGTGAAATCCAGGTGCACAGTACCTCCTGATCCCACCCTCTGCCTGTCAAGCTGCTTTACCTGTGATAAAGTAAGTTGATAGCTGCGTTGACCGAGGAGATTGACATGTCTACTACCCAATCAGCGCAAAGAAGCAACGGCCAACTCCAATCACCTGTAGCAAAGGTGTTCCGACACGGATCTTTGAAGAATGTCTGAATTTACTGTTGAACGTTTCCCAGAAAGGTTATTATTCCGTTATTACAGAACATTAATGTTTATCCGTATTCAGTAATAGCAATTACGAAAGCAGACCGACAGATTAAAAACAGAACCATGCTTATCAAGATAATTAAAATGTACAATTAATTAAACATATAATTTAAAAATGTTAAGTGTAAGGAATTGTGATAATCTCATTATTGACCTTTTTGGGTTAAACAATATTTTTTTTTTCTTGAAACGCGGATAGATTATTAATATGATTATTAATATCATACGATGATATTTATACTAGTTTCTTCATTTTTAAAAATTTAAATCTTATTTAAATATGTGAGATCGCGTAAAGGGATTTTGTTTTACGCATCCTGTAATGCACTACCTGTAACTCCAGGTACTGAAGGACTGCGCAGGTATTTACGCACAAACCTCCTCACGACTATGAGGTGTATGTTCCTTTCGCGCTGCCCCTCGGCAATGTTGCTCAGCATTTACGACGACCTGCAATTCTATGGTATGCACGCGAGAATTGCCAACTGGAAACTCTAAACAACCCCGAATGTGTTATTTTTTAGTGCTTATTTTTAGATTATTTTTAGAGTTTAGGTGGTGTAATTTATCATTTTCTATACGCGACATGCTCGTGTGGTTCGAGAGAACGGTTCCCTAAAACAATTCAGGATGGGTTCAGCAAGTACAACAGTAGGACCCCCCCCCCCCAGGAATACAAAATAGGAGTATAAATTTTAGGACATATAAGACTGCTAAACTCGTCATAAGGGATATAAACACTTTAATTAGGTGTGAAAATGTCGCACTTTTCTGAAACCTTAGAATCCCTGTTTCCTGGCAAACATTTATGCCTATCAGTCAGTATCCAACAGGTAATAATTGGACCAGATGTTATTGTATTTCATGGCACTAGTGACTGCTAGTGTTTGGCCAGAATCCTGGAGTAATAGAACGAGGTGATTTTTGAGTCAACACTTTATTTGTAATATTTGTAATCCTCCACTTTGTTTCCTCCCATGTCATTCAAAACATCAAAGGCAATCTCATCTTCTAATATTTCTCACCCCTGGCTCTTCTTACATCTCTGACTACATTTAGTAGCTATATATTTTTTCCCGATTAACAAGAGCAATGATTTCTCACAAAGGGAGTATTGTTTAAGAAATTGAGTATTAGTAATATTTAACTAGTTTTACAGTACATGATAAATGTTAGATTGCAAATGAACCAGGCATGCCTAAGCAGTGATTAGTAGAACTGCCTCTCACTTGCCAATTTGTGAGCCCAAACGCTATCGCTAATGTTCCCTTCGGTGTCCGTCCCGCTGCTGAGCATTTGACGGGTGAGTGGAAGTGGAGTGTTTCCGAGGCGAGTTTTCAGGCAGCAGAGGGAACTGGCTTTCCGCAAGCGCAAGCACGTGGCTGCTGTAATAATCCAATGTTCAAACCGGCGAATGATGTGTGACTGGCATATTAAAGAAGGACCGTCGCAATTTCAAGCATGTGAGAAAAATAAAATATTATGTAAAAGGTTCATTCTGCAACAATATCAAAGCCAATTTTAAGGACCATGATTCAGCCATATGAAACATATTCTTTGGGTTCTGCAAGGCTCTATTTGCAGGCCACTTCATCTCTTTTAGCCCTATCTAGATTCCTTTCCTATTTTTACTGAACAGTAGCGTATATATATTTCTATTTTTCGTGGTCTCTTTGGGACACTCCTTGAGAAAAGTCCCTCCCACACCATCCCCGAACTTACTTCTTACTCTGATGTCCTTGCCCAGCGCCGGCCACCTCCGTAACTCTCGACGTATTTGAGAACCCGGTTTCACTTTCAGACAGGACACTGCTTTTCTTATCCCATTTCACCTTGATTACTTAATTGCTATTCTGCACTGAGGCAATGTACGTTAGGTAACTCTTTTTTTTTGGGTACAACAGCAGTTCCCGTCTTGGAACTCTACACAAACCACCTATTCCGTTGCATCACTCTCTGTTTCAGCCTGTCCTCAACTCTATACTGTCCCACTCCGCTGCTGTCCACACACTGCCTCACCCACTCCACAGATTTCCTGTACCTCACTAACCCAGTCCATAATTCTCCAATGAATGCCATATCCCTTCGCATTCTCCAGAACAACCCCACTGATCTGTGCAGCTGATGTCTTTGACGCCTGGCTGTGTTTTAAATCCAGATCAAAGTGTGAAAAAGCGAGAGCTTGGAATTATCAAATGGTTTACATCAGTCCATTGAAATTACACTTAGCTTCCTGTTTGGGGGGAAATTTCCACACCATAAATATTGACACAATATACTGTGCGAAAATACAGTTGCGAGACTAACAGAAACATGCCAAAAGTTCATATGTTAGATGAAGTGGACTTACAAGCGTTTCAGAAATTATTACAGACTTGTTGCCTCCCGAAGGAACAAGCAGTACTTGGACCAGGTTCCTGGCCGTACTTGTTGACTTAATTGAGTCTTTCTCATTCTTTCTTGCTACTCTGGTTGATTGACATTTCTGTGGTTTGCTGTTACCACGCAGGACTGTAAGGAGCTCCGCTGCCATTCAGCTTGGCGTGAGCTTCAGGGTAAAAGCTTGCAGGCTTCATGACAGTTTAACGATTCCGCTTAGAACCTGTGTCATAGAAACCTGAGGGAGGCCTACAGTCTTCCAGCTGCCAGGGGACACTTTGGTGATGACCACGGGGTCCAAACCCTGAAAAGCGGCAGTCTCCAGTCTTCTGCTGCTCTCACCCGATCTCACTGGAGTATCATGTGTGTCAGTTGTTTTTTTTTTTTCCACAGAACCTTTTTGCAAGAGTATGCAAGAAATATTCACTTGGCCCATGTTGGTATGTGGGCCCCAAACATTCAGATGGTGACCTCATTTCATCGCAAGTGTGTTCACCCGTTTCTCTCTGGGCGTGTACCCAGCATGCTCTAGTCAAATCATGCCAAGAGAAACACCAAACCACTGCCACCGTGAATAAGAGACCTGGGGAAGGGGTCTGGCGACAGTGCGCCCCCTCTGGTGGAAGTCCGCTCTGACGAGTTAAGATTGACGCTGTGGTGTGTCACGTCAATATGAAACCAGTGCTTCCTGCCTTTAGGTCAAATTTTGCCAGTCTCACCAACAGTCAACAGTTAAATAAATGACTCTTGCTTTAACATGGCCACTCAGACTGGTTTCTGGCTCACCTTTAAAGGCGAAGTGTTTAATTTAAAGTTCCAGGAACAAGGGAAGTTATGCCACGGTCATACTGCGACGCCTGTGAACATGGATAAAGAAAACAGCAAAGGGAACAGGTCACTCTACATTCCGGTAAGCCCTCCATGCATGGGGGCAAAAGACCATCACCGTGAGTGCAGCTTGAGCGTGACGTGACTCAATCAGGAAACAGGAAGCAATAAAATCATGTTTACATATCTAACTTGATGAAACCACGAATTATGGCAGAACTTCTTTTAATGTTTATTTTTAATGATCATCCATCCATAAGTCTGCGGTCGCTCTTTGTCAAATTCTGGATATCCCCCTGGTGAGGATGTGAGTGTGCCCCAGTGTCCTTGCTTCTGCTAAAAAGCCCCATTGATGCCCTGTGGGAATGTGTGTGTGTGTGTGTGTGTGTGCGACTGACCGTGTGCCTGTCTGTAGGTGCCCCCAGCAGCCCATTCTGGCACAGAAACAACTGGAAACAGAGCAGAGACAGCTGGTCACGCTGAAAGATGCGTTAATGGAGGATTTTCACCGTACAACTACACAAAGGATGCGACGGAGCCGTCACGGTTTAAAGCCATCTCGGTGTTAAATAACGCCATGCGACGATTCCCCGGGTCTTTCTAAGAAAAGCTGTTAGGTCAGCTTAACCCGGATGGTGATGAATGCAGGGGAGGGGGGGGGTTCTCTGGCCATCTCAGGTAACTGCTCCCGCCAGTACGTGAGCTATAATCATCGTGATTAACCAGGTAGTGCCTGCAGCTCTTAGGGATGATTCTTCCTGACATCCTGGCTTCAGGAATTCTTTCCTTGAAATCCACCGAGGGGAGGGGGGCATAGATGGCATCCCCCTGGGACACCAGGCAGCCGGCTGCTCCTTTAATCTCCATCCAGATGATTTGAATGCAGCGCTCGATTTATTGCGCGCCTCACCTGGCGCTCTGGAATGCCGAATGACAAACGGGAGGATGAGGGAACTGAAAGTGCAACAAAAGATAAATCATAACCGGTGGAGGGGGGTGGGGGGGCGTGTATGCACTCCTGTAGTCAGGTGACCTTTTGGAGAAATCCGTCAGCCTCGATTTCCAAAGTGTCCAATTTTAGCGGCCACCCATCCATTTTCGACAATTGCTTGTCCTGTTCAGGGCTGCGGGGGTCCAGAGCCTATGGGCACAAGGCAGGAAACAACCCAGGATGGGGTCCTAACCCATTGCAGGGCACGGTCACATGCTAATCATTCACCCATGTACACCTACGGGCAATTTGGCAACCCCAGTTAGCCTCAGCATGTTTTCGGAATGTGGGGGAAAACTGGTAACTGAAACTCGAAACCAAGATCTCTGAGGGGAGACACAGCAATTCCAACCACTGTACCCCCCCACACCACCCTTTTTTGTAGTGGTTACTCCTCACCAAATCAATTGCCAGTAAAGGGCACCACCCATTGACTGGCACACCATCCCTAAAATTGGACAGTGCAGAATGTTGCAGCAATGGAGAGCCGGTTCTTTGGGCCTGTCTGTCACAGTATATGTGACAATTCCAATGAACCACGTCAATAGCTGAGTGGGCCCAGACCAGAGCTGCAGACGCCTGCAGAGCACCTTTCAAGCCACTTGGTGTATAATCTTTCTGCGCTCATATCTGTTTACCTGCTGGTTACCACTCTACTGGTACCCTCATTGCTACTGGGGTATCGACCTGCCATGGTTGGAATGCAGCCTTAAAATAAAGTAGGGCTCTTCAAATCTTTGCCTCGATTCCAAATCCAGACCCAGGTAGTTAGTTTAATAATGACTGGTTCCGATTGGTCAGAGGCTTCAAACCTGACTGACAAGTAAAGAAAGGCTGGGAAATCAGCAGGACTCAGACCTTGAGGACAGTGATTTGAATAACCTTGATATAAAGTATGTTTTGGAAATTGTCTTGCAGAGTATCGTATCTATTTATGAAATGGTATTTAAAGGCCTCTGGTTGTATTTAAGCCCTTTTCCTGTTCTTCAAATGGCCAGGTTCTTGATTTGCTTAAACCCACCGCGACCTGTCTGAAGTTTGTCATAAGAACATAAGAACATAAGAAGTATACAAACGAGAGGAGGCCATTCAGCCCATCAAGCTCGCTTGGGGAGAACTTAACTAATAGCTCTGAGTTGTTAAAATCTTATCTAGCTCTGATTTAAAGGAACCCAAACATTCAGCTTGCACTACGTTATCAGGAAGACTATTCCACACTCTAACTACACGCTGTGTAAAGAAGTGCTTCCTTAAATCCAGTTTGAAATGTCCTCCCGCTAATTTCCACCTGTGGCCACGA
>JABFDZ020000067.1:2145170-2156577 GCA_019775955.2 Pollimyrus isidori
AGATATTGAGGCAATAATCACCACTTATTTGTGTTTAGAGAAGCTGACTGCGACACAAGTTGAAATGTACTATAATAATATAAATGTACGACTATAAATATAGACCTATTAGTTTTTTGTTTAACGAGCAGTATGTTTAGGTTAAAATAACGCATTTTGGGGTTTTTGATTTCCTCGGTGCGACATCATGTGCGGGAACACCTCTTATAGGTCGGTTCCTGGCAGAAACTGCGCTTAATTAGCATTTTGTAAAAATGCAGTGTAATAGATGAAACACGAACGGTGGGCATCGTTATAAAAGTTGCTCCCAGCACAGGTGACATTTGTTCACATATCGGCCTATTTGCTACATCCTTGCCAGTGTCACTCGGCGTAGAAACACAGGGTTGTGATGGGGCTGGCGTAAGCGTCGGCGCCCAAACGCACCTGAATACAGCCTAGTGGGTCGAGCGGCTGTCAATGTCTCTTAGCGGCGCCCAGTATGCAGCAGGTGGCTTTGGGCTGTAAAACTCGTTATTAATGAATAATGAATCTCGGCTGTTATGATACTATTGATTTCTGTATGTGTTTGTTAAGAAAGGGATATCCTTTCGCTCAGTGCATCGCCCGTGTTGTACAACATCAACTCCTGTCATCGTTCCTCGGAGATTAGTAGCTCAGTTCAGTCATTTAAAGTAAAACTGAAAACGTCACTTACTTAGTGAACGGAAAAAAACTTCCATTACAGCTTTATTACTGGTCCTGTGTATTATATTTGCACAAAATTGCGAAATAAAAAAAATGCTTTAATTAAATAACATTAGAGCAGGCGTTAAATTGCCGCCTTTAACACGGATAAATTGATTTTTTATTTCGATCGCATAAAATTACAAATGATTAACTGACCTCTCATTACAAATTCTCTTAATTTCCCAAAAATGGTTCTAACCTTAGGTTTTTATTTTTTAATAGTGCTGGGCATCTGTCTATTTTTTCACTTTGGACTGCTCTTTGCATCTGTAATTGTTTGCATCTACCGCATTCTTTACAATTAAAGAACAGTTTTGTTTTTAGCCATTTAAAATAATGTCAATTGCGCATATGCATTCTGTCAATTTCCTGTTATATTTTAAACCTCAGTCGTGTGTTTATATGTCATATAGATGCTACTCCATCCAAAATAATCGATGCGTGAATTAATCAGAATCCAGCAGTAGTTTTATTGAATAGTTTGGTCATAACATTGCGCTCACTTTGCGTAAATCTTATTCAAACATTTCCAGTTATCAAGGTCCAATAAATATGTTAACACACAATCCTGGGCAAAAACATTACATATACAATACGAAAACTCGCGATTCCTTCCTAAAACAAAATTAAAGCGGTCTGACGAAACTATTATTTGACGCACGGAAAATGCACACAGCAGCATCTGGACGGCCAGTCTTGCACGTCTGACGTCCTGCCATTTGAAACCCTAGCGTATGCATACGTCAAAATGTATCGGCCGAGAATTATTCTTAACAAAATCCACCGTGTAACTTATTCTCCGGCCGACCGGGGGATAGGAAGCAATCTATAAACACATATGTGTACATGTGAACATGTAGGCTAGCGATTTGCATAGCTCTTTCTAAAGCGTGTACATTATTCATTAACTCTGGACGGGGAAAAAAAGACCATATATATGTCAAATAGAGGAAGGCGAGCTTTTCTGTGGCGCTTACCACTGCATATTGTTTTAACGTTTTTAAAAGTAAATTATAGAAATATATAGGCCTAAGTATAAATGATTACACACTTAAATTTACATTCCTCCCGATGCTTCCTTCTCTGACTTGTGTCTTCCATGAAGCGGAAAGCGCATTTTCATAAATAGACCTTGGCCAAGCGCTGCCTATAAAAATTTAATGAACTTCGAGTCTTGAGTGCAGCCCTGGGGCCTTGGAGAATCGTTTCTCTGTTACATTACTATGGTTTTCCTCCTCTCTCGCAAATGCAAGCATAGCAGCACGAACGCTCGGCTCGAGTTATGGCGGCAGGCTTGTAGAAAGTAGATTAACGGATGCGAGAGGTTCAGACTTTTTTTCCCAGATGTTTGTTTTTTCCTGGAGCATTTCCATCGATGATTGACCCCTCATGTTTCAAGAGTAAACAAGTGTCCGATATAATCATCAGTGTGCTTCACCTGATAGTGATGAAACGTAGCCTTATTCCACACAGTAAATGTTTAAAACCACCATACCAAACATGTATTGTCGCTACACTTAATTTCCGTCATTTTTCAATAACCGATTTTTAATGTATAACGTTAATTAAGTAGTACCTTGGTTATATACTACACGTGCATTTTGTATATGAGAACTGCCACAATTTTTCGACGACGTATAATGTTATATAAACGCCATACATGAATGAAGGTGAGACTGAGCGGAGTTCAAATTGATGCTGACAAGGTGAACAAGGGAACATCATTGTAACGTTTGCTTCTTTTGGTTTTAATAACAGCGGGCAATAAAGAACAAACACGCATAATTTGATCTCTCCTGAGCACGCGAGTATAGACACAGAAAGAAAACATGCATATTCGACGGTAATTAAAACCTGACGACGTAATTAAGAAGATTATTTAATCAGAAGTAATAAATGAGAGCAGCGCCTCAGAGGCTGATCAAACGCGGAGGTTATTAAACCTAAACAATTTGGCACCAGTCAGGGACTCCTTGTCGTTTCCACGATAATTTGTCACTCAAAAATGTGTAAGCTTAAAAAAAGCCGTATTACTTTTAATATACCCTCCTTCTATTGAACCATGCATTTAGTCACATATATTAAAAGTTAATGACCTTGTGGGCTATTTTCGTCTGTTACAAACACAATGCAGGCATCGGTTCGTTATCGTCATATAATCACCTTTATTAAAATTTTGCAACTTTCTACTTTAATTACTGGACTAATTCAGTTAACCATTGAGATAAACCAGAGACACTACATTTATGAAAATGACCTTTACGAAATCTTTAAAAGATATATTGGATTTATGACTTCCATTTAACCGCCGAATCAATTGAAAATGAACAGCAATAGCTTTTAAAGAGTGTATACTGTTTGTCGTAAACAGCAAAATATTTACCCGAGACTTCGACCAATAATAAAGGTTTTTTTGTTATAATAAATAAAGGTCACACAACTCCGGGCCAACTGTCTGCACTGAAAAATGTATTATCCTTCACACTCATAGCAAATAACAATCAATTCCCAAATGTTGAAAAGTAAATGTAATTAATGATTGGGTTAAATGTTGAAAATGGACTTTAGAAAATGCCATGAATGCATAAAGGCATACTGGTTCAACAAATGCGATAGATTGACTGAATGTCGTCACCTTGTAAACTTTTTCAGATTTTATGGTCAGAAAACGCGCCGCATGTGAAGTGACCCGCGCTGCAGGCTTTCACGTATGGATAGTCTAAAATCCAGCACGCCTGCATTACTAGTTGCTGAAGAGTTAACGGCGTGGGAAGCATTACTATTTAATGACGCTTGAGTCTTCTTAGGAACTCAATGTTTCCACACAGAGATCTTAGTTATTCCGGTGACACGCCGCGAACCGCAGTTAGGGGCTGAATACAGGGGCAGAGAAGAGCCCGAGACGTTTTCAGCGTACTTACGCACTTCTTACCTAACACGCAAACTATTAGTTATTTCACGGGATACAAAATTCGAATGTCAATAAAACAATAACAAAGTGCTCGCTAAACAGCGCCAAGAATTAAATTTTCTGCAACTTTTATAATATGTAAAAATGTATATGAAGATTTAAATCGTTGTGATTAATATCGCAGAACTCCTAAGACGCCTAAAGAGTGTTTTCAGCACCAGGGACAGCTCTGGAAATTTATGCTGCATGAGAAGTAACTCAAACACGGCTTTCTGCTGACCGAAGTGCGCTTTTCTAACCAAATATTCATAACCTTGTCAAACCAAAAACCCAAGCCCCACTTTGCATTGATAAAAAAACATTTTAAAATGCAAATGCGAAAACCAAGACGTCATATGGAAAAGTCAAATACAATAAAAACCTGAATGCAATATATTTCATTGTTAATGGTCAGTCCAGGAAGACTTAAACAGACAGTAATGCCACAATACACTCAAAACTGCTTTGCGTTCCAAAAGTGGTTTTCAATCAAAATACAAAAGCACGTTGAAATATGGGCTATGGGTTTGTGGTATGGAATTTAAGAAAAACAGTATCTTAAAAATCAGTAGCTGATTCACAGCTAAGAGTCGGTGGATCATCACACCGTACGGCGCATATTATGCCGATTTCCGGAGGTTTATAAATAAAGATTTTTTTCCCAAATCTTTATTACACGTATACGATTGATTACTGTGACCCATATAGATATACAGCACCGAGTTGTATATTCTTAAATGCGATTTACTTTGAGACACATTAGTTATACCCAGTAGGGGATGTGTCAAATACTTATGCAGTAACTGGCGCGGAGCCCTGATCATTTTATTGGATAGGGGAAAGTTGTACAAATCACAGAAATGATATACAAAATGACTTTTGTACTGTGTTATAGCCTATACCCAATTTATAATGGTCATAGACAATAATGGGGCACGTTAAGGATGATGAAATAAAATTTCCTCGCGTAGCGGCATCTTTCACAGCTGCGGGTTTTTAACTGATTCCTATTTTAAAAAAAACCGCAAACATGGGCCGAAATAACTGACAGCTTAAACGTCTTCTGAAAAAAAAAAACATCAAATGGGGAAATTGACTTCACAGTCCTAAACCTTGTTTTTAAATCCAGTCTCCTGAGCAATTTCTTCGCATGTTTGCTTGCTGATGGAGTGGATGGTTTTACCGCCTTTTTTATTTCTTTATTTCTCAATGGTTTGAATTAAAGAGATTCAGAAGCGTCATAATCTGTCGAAATGATTCGTTTTCACTACCATGTGGATATACAGGCTTACTTTTGTTTAGTGCTTTATACTTCATTATGATTTGTTGCATTTAAACCAAATATATGTTTTAATTAGCTTATCTCCCAAACTTTAAAATGTTAGAATGTAAGCATTTTCATGTAGGCCTATCCAAAATATAATGTTTTTGAAGACACGTATAGACTACATTCAAAGATACAGTAACATACCCGATGTATGTTTAATTCAAGAAAGCGTGTTCAAAGAAATATGTATAACCTTCTAATCATGTTCCATAAATAATATATTTACAACTGGCAAGATAGCCTTCCTCCGACCGGAGCAACATAAATCGGTCGTTTACAGTCGGACATTAGCTAAGCATATTCGTTTAAGAAAAGTACAATTTTTATTAAACTATTTTTTGACGACAGCTATTTCAAGTATTCTATTTCGAATAGAGATCGGATGTGAAAAGGCAAGAAAAAAAGCACAAGAAAAGTGAGGGAAATACAATTTCCGTTTACCGCGTTTGTGGAAATAAAAGGGGCCCTTATCTCAGTTTAGGTGTCCATCGGTTAAAATGTGATTGTTATTGCTCGGTTTACCAATACAGACTTTTTCATCCACACGTTCAGACCTTTTTTAAAAAGACAGAAAAACGGGAACGTAAACAGTTCAAACTGATGACGCACTTCAGTGAGATTATTCATCAGACCAACGCAGGCCGATAGTTTCGGAAGGGGAATTCGCTCTCACTTGGCAGTGATATATTTTGCTCTTTATTCCTGAATTGCTTTTCCGCAAAGCGGCTTCCGTCCGTCTGCTTTCGGGTAAAATCCGATGGACCGCACTGCTACTTTCCTGTCTTAGTGATGAATAATGCAAGGCTAGAAGACTGGCAAGTTTGCAGTTAAGTACCAATTTGCTTAACCAATGTTTGCCCTTCTCCGCCGGCTTCGCTCAGTACAGCCGAGAGCTCCACACGACCACACGTAATTAAAGAAGTTGCTCGGGGGTGGGGGGTCACTGGACTGGATACGTACAGTAACAATTAACTCGCATGAAACAAACAAACTCCAGCAATCACCACAGGATCCACACTACGGCGGTTCACGCGAGACTATAGGGAACAGAAAACGCCAGTGGCAAGATTGTTTACAAATACACCTTATATCTAAAAGCAACATTTACTTTTAATTAATTTATTTTGCCAAAGTTTGAAAAATACAGCAGCAAAGGTAGGTTATTTATCTACAACGAGTAGCGAGGCAATTTTGTGCTGACTAAAAACATGTTGTTGTTTTTCAGTATTTCCTAATTGAAGTGGGCATCCGCCAATAGTATGTTCATGCAACCTTAAGCTTGAGAAAGCCCAAAAATATTCCAGTGGTTCTTCTGCAAGGAGAGCTGGGAAACTTCTGGAAAACTTGCCCCAGATTGGACCCCGCAGTACGAATGTTACGTCAATTTCAGTCCACCATCAAGGGCCTATATAGCATATACAGTATAAAACATTAAATAACCATTTTAAATTGCTCATATTCTTCCTTGCCCTCACTTTAATTATTATGATTGAGAACGCCTGGATAGACCCCAGAATTCATTAAGATTATTCTAGATTATTCGTATTCTTACAAGGACCAGCCAGACGCTAAATTAATTAACTATTATGCGTATTTATATTAACTACATACGAAGCACGCCGAATATAAGTCGAAAAAATAACTAGGAACACGTTCGGGGCAATTTATTGCAGCGGGCGATCAAGCCGATTGTTGAGTAAATATGAAAACTACTAATCAGTAGGCTACTCAGAAGTACTGGTGTAGTGTGGGATTAAGAACTCAATGCCAGCCACAAGTAAGTACCGCATTCAGCCAAGCCCCTCTCTGAGTGCGCCAGGTTCAGCCGCATACAGAAGTACCACAGAAAGGTAAACAGAAGCTTGTGGTCCCTAACCAATTGTTATTCATAGAAGTGATGAATATTTAATACCTTCTAAGGATACCTTTTGTTAACAGAATTACCAACAAGCGCTCCACGATGAATTCAAATTTAATTCGCATCATTGTACAAAGCGTGCCGGTGATTGGTGGTGATCCGTTTTCGCTCCACTTGTACGAGGTCACCCACCTGATTCCTCGAGGCGGACGGGGGGAATTCACGTGTCTGGGTCATTTTCGGGTTGTGGGAGTATAACTATTGCAAAACGCACAATACATTCGCAGTTTTTGTCGCATTTTACTCGTTTCATAAATAATGAATTGCGTGGAATTAAGAAATTTCAAGTTTGAAATTTGACCAGGAGAGCGCCATCTTCGACTGATCGTTTTCTTTTTCGAATTACAGATATTGGAAGTTATTTTATTTTTGCTTGTTTACGAATATACTGATAAGCATCCGTATATGGCAAAAATATATATTAGGTATAACCAGACGCCGATTATAGTGAGACAATCTGACGTATCATGATACCTGGTTAGTTATGATAATTCGGACAAAATAAAAAAAAACTACATAAAGAACGGATCTTGCTTCCCGAGCCAGTGCCAATATTACCATTCCGGCCGCTGTTCATTTCAATAAGTTTATTTGCTTGGACAGCCATCGGAGACCTTCTCAAAGACCTGTTGAATCCGCCGCGAGTGTGAGAGTGTGTTGGTTTAACATGAATGTTTAATCATCTTTGGCGCGCTACTCTCCAGCCCTCCAAGGCGCGTTAATAAAATTCACCCTTTTCAAAAGACGCGGATTAGGGATGCACAATTCCCGCGCGTGTAAAGGAGAAGCGCGGAGGTGCTGCAGGGACGTGCTCCGTGGGGTTTCCATCATAACTTAACGAATTTCGTTATAGATCAGATCAGCAGTAAAAAAAAAAAAACCGTGCAACGAATAGAAATGCTGCGAAAACCCCCAGAAAACCGATTTCATCAATTCATTCTCGCATCTGTGGTGCTTAATTCCAACTAAAATCTTAATATGTTGAGGACACGTTGAGGACGGTCAGTGAGATTTGGCAAAAGGCAGCATTTTGAAACATGCTGGACTTGGCCACGTCTTTTGAAGTCGGATGTTATACCTGCCCAACTAAAATTGCCCAGGGGTACCTAAAGCAATTTCCGTGACAGCGAATATGACTTGACGAATGTTATTACATTGTTAAATCACCATCATTAATGCGTTTAAAGTCGCGAAGGAAAGTCAGTGCACTTGCACTTTTTTATAAAGGCCTATATAATGCCCAGGGGAAGCGCTCTCGTGACTAAATCCTTAGTGCTAAATTTCTAACACCTCATGAATAAAATTCGAAGCAAAAGAGAAAAAAGGGATCTTACGATCCAAAATGCATATAAAATAGCCCATTAGGCTAGTAGGTTGCACTATATTATTATTATATATATTATTAGGCAAGGTTGAAATGGTCAGACGGATTTTTTTCACTGAATACATCACCCCAAAAGATTTAATTGGAGTGGTCACTTTTTATGTGAAAATATGTGCCTATCATGGGTGTGAGGCGTTAAATTTTTCATCACACGATCTCTAACTGCTGTGTTCATTTGCCTCCCTCACAGACACCAGCATCTGGCTAGTGGGCAGAATACTTGTTCCTGGAATGAATTGCCCCAATTAAGCCGGAGAGAGTTGGTCACAGCATCTGAACATAACTACCGGAGGACGCAGGTTTCCATTAAGCGCGCGGATTATGCATATTATGGTGGATTTAATATTAATAGCTTTTATTGCCCTTATACTAGCATATTCATGACTGCCATCTAATGGAGTCATAGACGGACCTGACATATCGAGTCGCATTACGCTGATAAACTAGATAGATCTGAGGCCTCTCTGATATTTCCAGTGAACAAAGACAAAACTTGGAAACAGACATGTGTGGCACTTGGCGGCCTGCAGCGTCTCAGGAACGCGGCGCGTGCAAACAAATTAAAAGTAGCACTGTCGGTCACTCACCGGCTGCTACCAGATTGGTGTTTTATAAATTGTTTAATACAATAAAATATCGAGAAGAAATCTGACCGATTTATAGTCCATATATTGTATTCGTTGCATAAAAACGCACATTAAATATAAAGTGCTTTATAAATAGGCCTATACTATTAATTGTACTTGGTGTGTAAAATTAGAATGTAGAGTAATTTCATAATAATCATATTCCCAACAATAAAATGGTTGAAGATCTCATCGACCGAAAGGCATCACAGGAGTGTTGAGTTTACCGTTTCATTTCAGCCAATCCCGGCCAGTCACTGCAGTGCTTTGCGCAAAAGAAGAAATCGCAAACATTAATGTAACTGTGGAGTGACACTATAAGATGCGATAGTTTAACATTTCCGACTATGGTGTAGATCCATAATTATATATAACGCTATTTCCACAGTGCCCCTCTAAAATGTTCTTTAAACCATTTGCAGGGAATGAGAAAATTTACAATGTCAAAATTTATTTGCGCCCGTATTTATAAAATATCGTGAAAAGGATTCACAGACCATCATCCGGCATACAATATTTTTTTACCTAGTAGGAAAATAATGTCAGAACATGTTGATAATGTCAGAACAAAATGCTTAGATAGTAGTGCCAACCTAATAAATTGTTAATCATTGTTTCTATCATATTAACTTAGCCTTTCCAGGGATCCTTTGTAACCATTTCCTCCGTTTTTGTGAGGTCTCACCTACCCGATTTCTTCTTTTTTTATTGGGTAGTAAAATATTTGAGAAGGTAAAGAGGGGGGTGGCTACGTTATTTAGGACGGCCGGTGGGCTGTTCTTCTTAGGCAGGAGTTGAGGAACATACCGGATCTCTGCCAAGCATCCCCATCCTTGGCTTTACCGGAGCAGAAAGTTAGTTTAAAGAATGTAACGTGCTCAACAGGAGCTCGCTTGATCACATGGCCGTCGGCCCCATTCTCCGTATAATTTCGGTTTAATTAACTCCATCGTTCTGCTGCTTTTTCCACTACGGCAGAAATAGCAAATTTACATATTTACAGAATCTGCCACCCTGAACAGGACAACCTGTTTCAGAAGATGGATGGATTCTCTCTTTACAAATATAAAGCTCCACCCCCCCCAGCCGAGGACGGCGGGCTGCGGTTGGGCCGCGGACCGCCCACATTGCCAGGAGCTGCAGGCCTTGGGAGGGCGCAGTAATGCGTCGTCGCATTAGTCTGCGTACTTTTCATCCTGAGATGACACAGGGCAGCGATGTGACCAGCGTGAATCAGCAGTGATGTCAGCCTAGGGCTGACCTAGGCTCCCCCCCCAACCAGTGGGACCCCCCCCCAAAACTACAACTCACATGGTAACAGGATGACTGCCTTGTCAAAGACATGCAAAAAACTCTCAAAAAAGGTGCAGCAATCTTGGTGATGGCACCCGTATACATGCACAAGTGGATTTGCATTTAACGAGATCAGTTTATATGGCTCTGTTATTGGACGCTGTTATAAACTCTAATCTGCATTGGGCTCTTGCTCTGTAGTGCATTACCATTTACGCGCACATAACACACAGCACATTTAACAAGGTAGCATGCATGTGAAATGTACCAAAATTACACATCAAAAGCATTTGGAGGCTTCAGGTGATGGTATAGCGGCCAAAAAAAATACCCGTAGCCTCACACCCTAGGGTCACGGGTTTGAATCCATTTCCTGTGTGTGCATGTATGTCATGGACTTGCACGGGTCTCCGTCATTACATCATCCGAGTATGACTGTCATTACAGTGTAGAATAAATGTGTGGTTATGTGGACCGGTGTCTGATTAGTGTGTGAGTGTGAGGAGGGGACTGGCTCTTAGGAGGGTATTTGTGTATAGCGCCCCCTGGCTCTTAGGAGGGTATTTGTGTGTAGCGCCCCCTGGCTCTTAGGAGGGTATTTGTGTATAGCGCCCCCTGGCTCTTAGGAGGGTATTTGTGTATAGCGCCCCCTGGCTCTTAGGAGGGTATTTGTGTATAGCGCCCCCTAGCTCTTAGGAGGGTTTTTGTGTATAGCGCCCCCTGGCTCTTAGGAGGGTATTTGTGTATAGCGCCCCCTGGCTCTTGCCCCTTACTGCCTGGAAGAGACTCCCCATGAAAAACAGTTGCAAAATTTGGCTGGTGGCATCACAAAATAAATGTATAAAGTAATTTTTTTCTGTGAATTTAACAGGTGCAATAAATATGACTATGAACATAAAGGCTCACATGTTGGTTATATGTGGCAGACTTGTTATAAATGGGTTGTACAAAATATGTGAACATGGTGGGGGTAGGTTTGGAGGGCGGTGGGGGGCTACTTCTTTGGCGAAATCCCTACTGGAGGCGGAGTCTGTGATTTCCCGCCTCTCTTGCCGGAATGAGTCCAAAGCGGAATTCCGCCGGGCTCTAACTAGTGGGACCAGGGATGGGGAGAAGGAGCCAGAGCGTTTCCAAGGCGATGCGGGGGTGACGCCAGGGCAGGCGGGGGGGGGTGGGGGGG
>JABFDZ020000067.1:2165425-2211058 GCA_019775955.2 Pollimyrus isidori
GGCTTCCTGTGTGTGGAGTTTGCATGTTCTCCCCATGCCGTCGTGGGGTTTCCTCCGGTTTCCCCCCACAGTCCAAAGACATGCTGAGGCTGATTTGAGTTGCCAAATTGCCCATAAGTGTGCATGTGTGAGTGACTGGTGTGTGAGTGTGCCCTGCGATGGGCTGGCCCCCCGTCCAGAGTTGTTCCCTGCCTCGTGCCCGTTGCTTCCGGGATAGGCTCCGGACCCCCCATGACCCAGTAAGGATAAGCAGTTTGGAAAATGGATGGATGGATAGAAAAAGCAGGACCCAGATTCATTAAGGGAACACAGCCAATATTAAGAACATCAGCACATGAACATTTTTTTAATTGTATTGCAGATGCAACCATTTCATAAAGCAAGATTCCATCGGTTCAAAGACAAAGTTACAATTTCCATTACAGTACAACTAAATCAACCAAAGAGTTTTTGTGAATAACGAATAAATACACTATCACAAAAAAAATAACAATTTGGTGCAAATGACTAAGAAACTCAACGGGCCTGTCATGGTATAAAGCTACAGCGTACCACAGTAAAAAATAACGTTATTTTAGTAATATAACAGCAACGATTTTATGCCACTGACTGAGACTGGAGAATGGCAAGTTATTAGTAGATGTTCAAGTATTGATGAGATACAAAGCTGGAGCTTAATGTAACGCTTCTCCCAAAAGATTTGACTCGGAGCGCCCCGCTCCCCCCGACGCCATCCGTAGCCTAAACGCCATGTGTTGCCGTATCTTTGCTCCCCCCCTTGCATTTTAGCCTGAGCTAGCTGCGCCAGGAACAAAATAATATAAACAAACAGACCTGTACACTCTAGCTACGGAGAGCTGCGGGATTTGCGGAGCCTGCGGATACAGCTGATGAGTTTATGACCAATAATTGCATTAAAACAAGCTGATAATGAGCAACAAGCCAGTTGGCCATTGGCTACCGGGGTTAGTAAAACCAGCCAATAACAACGGGCCATAGATCCGCAAGTAACAGTTAAATAACCAATGAAGAGCGGCAACCCTCTGGCCGTCTCTTTGGTAGCGGTGCATGGCCTGGTGGCCAGGAGGAGGAGGGCTGGAGGGGGTGATGACGCGTACGGCCTGGGAGTCCTGTAGGTGGGTGTGTGGGGCATCTCGACCAGCATGCTTAGGGTGGTCAGCTCCGGCGCGGAGGCCCAGAACTAATGGATGCATGGCTCTGTGATCAGTGCTGTGCAAGAGGACAGAAATGGAGCCACACATTTACTGAATGTCGCTTCTGTTCAAACACGGCAAAAAAAAAACCCTATAAAATGAAAACTGACCGAATAAAAGACTAAAATAAAAAAAAAGGACACTAAAATATGGCTCAAAAAAGCAGGTGTGGTTCTCCTTGTGCGTCTGACACGGACCGTTTGGACTCGAGGGTGGCACTGAACAGGTGCCCCAGACACACACACTGTGATCCCTCTGCTTCACGGCGAGGCAGCTCATCCTTCGGCATCGCAGCAAACCGGCAGGTGGAAGAGAGACAGAGAGAGACAGCAGTCCGGCAGAACCTCCCGCGTAACAGCTAGTTTCCATGTCTCCTCTGAGACTCTTAACCCAAACGGGCATTGGGTCATCCAATCATTAAAGATATGCAGATGTGCCGAGTAGCAAGTGTGGAAGGTGGCTACAGAACCAGTCTATGAATCAATCCACCAAACATGCAGCAGTTCTGCACCATTTCTTCATGGTTAAGGACTCCGAACGGTCTCAAAGACCGCGTTACCGACGTTTAAGTCGGGGAGTTGATGCGGATGCACCGTGGTTAAACTCTTGGCTCCGGAGGGGGTGGGGTGGGGAAGACGTCGTCGGGGGCCGATCCTTTTCTCCAAGCCCAAATTGGACATCTGCCCAGAAGCCAAGGCATTAGCTGCCAGGAGTCCGTGTCGGAGCAGATGGAGACAGTGGGTGTAAATAATAAGAACAGAAAACGTGTACACAGGCTGTACAAAGAAAAAAATAAATATCTGAAAATTAAAACCAACATTTGAATAGACGGAGTGTACAAGCACACCGGGGGTGATTAAAAAAGGCGGGATTGTGAATGCAGGAGGGCGCTGTGGGCAGGGTGCGGCAAGAGCGGGCGGCCACAAGGGCGGCGGCCTCGCACGCCCCCCCTGCCGGCATGCGCGCACTCGCTGGCACTCGCGCATGGGTGCCGGTCCAAAGGTGTGGCCCCCACTACAACGGGAGCTTCTTCAGCTGCTCATAGGTGATGAAGAACTGAGAATCAGATTAAGGAGAAAGGCGTGAAGGTGGAGGGGGTGAGGCGTGGGCCAGGTACACCCGACTGAAACGGCGTGCTCACGGACCCGAAAGTGTTCTCGCATCTCAGGGAAAAGGATACGATGATATTCCAGGGCCCCAGGCGAAGCCAGTTGGGCCAGAAGCCCTTGTAGAGGGCGAAGAAGCCCTCGTTCTTCCAGGTCTGCATGACGCCGTCCAGCGTGCCCTTGTACAGCGGGTTCCCCGAGAGCACGCGCTGGTTCATCATGCGGGTCCGCACCACGTCCACGGGGTTGGAGGCCAGCGCCCCCGCCAGGCCGCAGGTGAAGCTGGATCTGCAGACCGGCGACCCGTGATGACAACAAGTCCCACAATGCACTGCTCTGCACGCGTCTCTCCGGTACCATGGGTGAATCTCAATGTGCATATTTGACTGCGCTTGTGGACCCGTTTTACGTCGCCTTCCATTGCCGAAGACCAGTTCCAATACTAAGAACACAAGTACAGAGGACGGTAAAAATCCAACGTTGGTCTTGCCCCACCCCAAATATCAAGGATACAACGGCCGGCTCCTTGTCAAACGAGACCAGTGCCGTAAGTCACTGCGGCCCAATTTCTTTCTTGGAAGGTAAGTTAGGAAGACCTCCCAGACATGTTGCCAAGACCACAAATATGATCTTTGCTTTCTTGGTATTGAGATTCACCTCATATCTGGTACTACACATTTGGGAATCCAGAGTTATCAACTATTTTTATAAATTTTTTATACATTTACCAGAAAAACTGCCGTCTAAAAATAAGCACCACACACTTTCCATATAAAGGCCGAGACTGTGGGACGTAGACTCACACGAAGTGGGTGTAGACCGTGTCTCCCATCAAGCCCGAGAGGATCAGGTGCTTCTTGGTGATGTCATAGACAGGAAGTTCCACCCCGACCACAATGGCAGCCCTCTGTGCTGTGGGAATAACCCCCTGTGTGACAGGAAGGGGGGTCTTTTCACGAGGGGGCACCACTCAGCACTATAAACCTCCTTAAACTTAATATCCTTAAGTTTAAAGGAAGTGCCACTCATGCTCTTTACACAGGAAGTCATTTAACATCCTCCGTGCCGGAATCTGCTGAATATTTACACTGAGCGTTCTTCTCTGGTGCCATGGGGGCAACTGGTCCAATGAGAAGCTCCAGCTGTGTGAAAATGTAAGAGAAGTCACTCTGAAAAGGAGTGTCGGCTGAATAAAGCACTAGGCTTTATTAACGTCATAAAGTTAATCAGTCTAATTCACAAAAAATTAAATAAAAAGAAAGACATCAGTCAGTCAGTACTTTCGCCCACCCGAGGGATTTTTCAACACATCCTTAGTAAAAGCGGTTGCATGAAAGCAAAGCTTACTAGCGGGAACAGAGAGTGAATCGCTGACGTGAGCGTTTGCACAGGATTGAATGAAGGATCCGGGACGCGGCTTGCTGACGAGGACACGGAACAACCAAAAAGCACGAAGGCGGCAGCGAATGTGTAAAGAATAAAAACTTACAAACATTCATTAAAACAGACGGAAAAAAGGGAAACTCCAAAGTATCAAGACATAACCTAACTGAAGGCGAAGGTGCCATTTTATAGTCACGCACGCAGAGATTGTCAGAAAATGTACATTTCAGGCTTTGGCAATTATTTTCAATAATAATTCATTAGACTGGTTTATAAACATTGATGGGCATCACTGGTACACAACTACCACCATTAAATACGATACGTGTGGCATTGGATTGTGGTAACAGTAAAGTTGTGGTAAATGCGTGCTCATTTCATATGCATTTGGGCTGATATGAAAACAACATATAATGCATTTTAATCTTTATACACTAACTCTATTTCATTTGCGGTATACAGGTTAAAATGCAAGGTGTGTTCTTGTCATAGCAGCACAAATGCACATAAGTACATATTTGCGCTTTTACAAACAATCGATTGTCGCACATATTATTTTTAAAGGCGAATGCATACTTGTGTACCGGTTATGTCCATCCCCGTTTATAAACAGCAGGGAGCGCCCCCTAGTGACAGCCTGGGTGGGTAACGCCACCTTCTGAGCTCCAATGGTCTCCTCAGGTGATGGTTTTTCCTCTTCCTCTAGGTGGCGACACTGCACCGAATTTAAAATCCAAGCAGCTTCTATCCTGGGTTTCCTGTTTTTATTTATGTCTCCAACGTCAGGCTTGAGGTCTGAGGCACCCACCTTGGATTCATGACCTTTCAGAGCTGATGCAAAATTATCTTCAGGCGTTATCAATTTCTGACGGGAACGTTCTGCACCAACGTTTACCAGCGTGCGATAAACTCCTTGTATCATTCTTTCCTTAAACACCCAGAAGGGGGGACACTCTTTGTCCAGCCACGACTGGAGCATTAGCATGGGGCAGAGACAAACAAATTCACCCGGAAGAGACGAGAGCCAATTAAAAACTGGACTTTACGTCATTCGGCCGTAGTGTGGATAAGGGGGGAAGAGACAGCACTCGCGGAGAAATGGTGGAGCTTGTGGGAGAGGCTGAACTGACATGGAGAAAGATGAGGAGACACTGGGACACGCTCACACTCACCCGCCAGAGCCCCCGAGTTCCCTCCGTCTGGTAGATGTTGATGAAATTGGCCATCATGCTGCCCTGCAAGAGGCTCCCTTGAGCCTGCATTCGGATCTGGGAAGAGGGGAAGGATGCGGGCGAGCCCACGTGGGTCAGCGTCAGAGCTGGGCGACGGTGCCGGGCGTGTGGGAGAGCCGCGAGGGAGGGGCGCCTACCTTCAGCACGTCGGTGGGGTTGGCCAGCGTGGACGACAGCACGCCGGACACCACGCCGCAGAACACGTTGATCACCATGGTCTCTTCTGCAAGCGGCAAAGACAGGGGAGGCAGTGATGAGGAGGACGGGAGCAGGGACAGGAGCGGCGGAGTCGTTTAGGGATAGGGGCCGAACTGTCCGATATGTCACAGCCGCCTGCTCTCGGGGCGGCACTGCGAGAGAGATCCTGGGCTTTCAGCAAGAGACGCCCCTTTAAATGATCGCTAACCCATGTGGGGATAAAAAAACGAAGAAAGTGACTGGAGGATCGATGGCGTTGAGGCAGGTGTCACACAACAGGAGGAAAAAACAAACCGTAAGAGAATTATCTCCAAGAGCCGAACGCTACGCCATCCACACGCTACTCACTAGGTCAGCTGAACAACAAAATCTGCCAACCAAACCAAAGAAACACGTGGCAACATTATAAAAAACACACATGTGGACATCCTAAGACAGAGTACAGAGAGCTGAGCAGCTCTTGACGGTCAGGGTTCAGACCAAACATAATCCTCATCAGGACCACGAAAATAACATATTAACAAGTCCCCAAATAGCCCCGCCCCCTCCCCCATTCTCCGCCTCCCCCAGTGTCAGAATGTCCCTGTGCCTGTTCCCCCGAACTCCGCACATAAAGATCACGGTCCCTCCTACGTTCGGACATCTGTCACCAGCCGACGTGGGTCTGGTTGCCAGCCGGACCTTGGCAGGCACGAGTACGGTGGCCGACCCCTGACCCATGTACTCCGGACAAATCCAGTTTGAGGCAGCGCGCCCCCCCGTACAGAAAAGGGCCGTCTCCGCCGTTACGGGGACCTACAAAAGTAACATCTATCAACACCAGCTACCAGCAGACGACACCCAGGTCCACAGCCCCGCCGACTCCCTGCATCTACACTCACAGCAAACAAATTTTGGGAATCTGCAATGTTTTCTCTGACTTAAAAACAAAACAGCAGTGATACTTTGTGGCAGCAAAACGGAAATGATTAAAGCAGGCGCTTACCTCAAATCTAAAGCCCTCAAGGCCAGAAATACTGGCGTCCCAACAAATGCAGATCTGAGTCACAACAACCACCACAAAACTGAAAACATGTAAAATCAGGCAAGACCTAGAAATACTTCAGTTACAGAACGTCGGACTGTAGAAACACTCCACGCTTTCATCGAAGACCATCGCAGTTGCAACTCATTCAAAATGCCGCCTCCTAGAATATAAACCCAGAAAACCGCACGCAATCTCCCCAATGCTCAGGCCCTTAAGCCTCCCACTTAGTTACAGCATTCATTTCAAAGTGTCACTTTTTGCGCACAAATTGGCCGGTGGCTTCGGGCCCGAGATACATTTCAGTCATGCTGGTAGAACATAAACCTGCCCGGTCTCAGCGATCTCTGGCGGCTGATCAGCTAGCGACGGCCAGAGTCGAACCAAACAAGGTGACCTGGCTTCCAGCCACTGTGCTTCCCACAGCTGGACCCAGATCATCTTAGATCTGCCCCAACACCAGACACATTTAAATCTAGATTAAAAATAATTTTGATTAACCCACTCCTTTTTTAAACTATATTTTCACTGTATTTCAACCATGTTGTCTGTTATGTGTTGTACTTGCTGACATTATTTATTATATTTTCCCTTGTTTTTCCTTCTTTCTCTGTGTAAAGCACCATGATCGGCCTCCGTTTGCAATGCACTATATAAATAAACTGGCCTGTGATGGAAAGTGCGTCTCACCTTATTTAGCAATTAAAGACTGTCACCCGAGCCCAGACCCCCCCGCTGGCCGATTTGCGTGTGCGCTGTTGGGTTTCCTTCCTTCATTTATTCCCTCATAAACTATCTTATATATCTTCACAACAGGGGGCCCCTGCATCACACTGACAACCAAAGGGGGGGGGAAAGGGGGAGGGAACGACACACGTCGGGTGAGCTGGCAGACATGCGTGAGCAACTGCGTTGCTGTCCCCGCACCCCCCTGACGCCCCCCTTCCCCCCCCCGACCCTACAGAACCTGTCCACACGGGGCCGATTTTAATGTCCTGGGCAGAGAATCGAGAACATGACACATTCAACTGGTATGAGAGTGATAGTCACGTGGGGGGGGGGGCAAGCCACCCATTAGCATCAAAAGTAAACAACAAACAAATCTGTTATTACACTATTATAGAGCAGACTGTGTTACTAGGACACATTTCAAATGATTATGCATCCAAGCTGCTTTCACTCCCTGCCAATCCTTCACTGGTCCCTGTTCAACTTGTTTTTATAGCAAAATACTCCAGACATTACAGTCAGAGGTGTCTATTCTGGTACCTTACACTGTACAGAACAATACCAGTGCAATAAGAAAGCAAAATCCATTGAGACATACCTTCGGGCTGGCTCACAAACAACTTTTTCAGAGTGTTGTACGTCCCGATCTTTATGGTTCCGTAGGATGCCTGGCGCAGGAGAGCAGGAGAGATCCTTTTGGGAGAAGCAACATCAACCGGGTTAATGCTCGAAGCTGCCGGATGCCGTTTAAAGATACTGGGGATGACTTCTTTTCCTGCCACCCCCGGTCCCAAAACCGTTTGCCTGGACATCTGCTCTCACCCGGAGTACAGGGCTCGAATCCCTTCCTCACGCCCAATCCTCAGCAGGGCGTGGAACATGCCCCTGTAGCGGATCTCGGCGCAGTGCGATTGGCCCTGAACCTGCAGTCTGGTCTTCGTAAGGTCAATGGGAAAAGTACCTGCCACGTGCCATTAAATGGACAAACATTAATGAAACGTTATTCTAGCCAAGTCACAGTGCATTACAGAGAAAGTATAACGGTGGCCGTTTTACGATACGGGAGGTTTAGGACACGGCAGGTCTGATGCACTGAGTTCGGTATATCATCTATTCAGTGTGGATATTTAATAATTATTACCATTGAATTAAGTTTTGGCATTTTTAATTTTACTAATGCATATTCAATACCGCATTCACAGGCTGTTCGTTCATTTTTATCACATTACATCCTCGCGCTTACCAAACTCGGCGACAATCGAGGCCATCCCCCCGTAGATGAACGGTTTCCAGTTCATATTTGCCATTTCTGCGCTTGCACCCTCAGTCTGATGGAGACCGGCTAAAAACAGCAACAAGCCACCGGAATACAAATAAATGAACAGTTTTAAGCGCACGAAAATTGACATGGCGATCTTCACATTAACGTTACAGATTTCTGACCTCATCTGGTGCATAGCAAAACTCTGCACCGGAATGAAATCGATGCATTAAAAATTAATGCCAGCGCCAGCGGAAAACGTCAGCGGACGATTGGACGGTGATCACGGCAATCAAAAGTTGCCGAGCTGCTATTGGCCCGAATTTACCCAAAGACCGGCCCACTTCCTTAAAGCAGCCGGCAAATATGAGCTCATTCGGCGCCGCCTCCTCCTCCTCCTCCGGGGACGTCGATAGCTAACTAACGGTTATTTACAGTAGTTACAGTTGGTTATAAGTCCAAACATTTCGCCACATGTTCCCAAGAAAAAAAGTTGACTCTGAAATTGTTTTGCCACACTGTGCATTCAAATAATGACGTGCCTATTTGATTAACTTGAAAACACTGACTTTAAACACTAACCACCTCCCCAGCCTCCAGGACAGCTAAACTCAAATGCTATGATGCATTTCTTTTTTATATAAAAAAAGGGAAAGAGCGAGCTTTCGTATGTCGACGGCAAAATGAAGCATTCGGATGTCGCCTACCTGTGCCGTGGCTTGAGGATGGATTTGGTTATTTCACTATACAGCCCATGACACCGGCCGGGCGCTGAGACACGGAGAGCACGCAGAAAAGTTCGCCTGCTAGCCGTCCATATCACATGCGGAGAGACAGGAACTGGGGGACCGGAAACCCAAGGATACACCGGGGCGTGGTGTCCCGGGCGGCGGGCGTCTCGGCCCTAATAGCCAGAAAGGCTCCCTTCAAACACGTTTGTATTTTATCTTTTGATTCAAGTAATAGGTTAGCGATACAACTGCGTCGATGCTGTAGCTATAGGGCCACTTTAATTAGTTACTCATGGAAACGATGTTTCAATCCGTGTCGTTACTTTAAAAAAACAGGTGGTTTCCATATTTAATGGTATTAGTAGCGTTGTGTTCTTTTGATCGAACTTCTATAACCATCGAAACCATCCATTTCGTAAACTTCCACCTTTCAAAATATTTTAAAGCTTATATATAGTGGTGTCTGGGATATTCATTTTGTTTTACCACTAATTTTAGATCAGTTAACTCTGGAATAACTAAGTCATTTTACTTCTTCACTTATTGTTTAAGCTATATATCCCGTTTTCCGGCACCATGTCTACCGTAGATGTTTGGTAGGGTGTACTTATATTTTTTTAATAGTTTTCTAATGTTAATTATTTTCACAAGAGCATAAATGTAGCTACATGCTTGTAGAAGAAATCCTACTCGTTTCTTTTCGGTGCGTCTTTTGTGAAATGGAGTCTAGCAGATACATGTATTTGCATAAATTAAAAACTATATAAAATGTCTACCACTCCCCGACTCTATGGTAATTACAGCAAAGTCATGTGGTGTCGCATCTTTCTGACGGCATCATCCCGACGTCAACAAAATGCGATACACGGTCACGTGACGTATGCTGTCTGAACATAACGACACGTGAAGGAGGACTGGAGGACGGTGTGACTGGTTACAGTGGTTTTCATGGAAAAGGTTATATACAAAGTCAACGTCATGTTATAGAAGTGGTTTTATGTTATTGACCCCCGCTCCGTGTTGTATTCTTAGAAACATCTTCAAAGCAGAGTATAATAGGTTAAAGCGCCTTAACTGTAGATTAGGCCCATTAAAGTAATTAGGATTTGTTAACACGGTGACAATATTTAAGTTTTTTTTCTTGTTTGTTCTTTCATGGTATGATATGCAAAGCTGTTCTGTGTTTCATTCGCCAGAAAGCGAAACACGTCTCATTTCCCCACTATAATTGTAATAATTGTAATTTAACAAAACGTTAATGTACGTACAAATAAATATATTTCATCTGATGGTGACACACTGGAATTTACGGGGAAAGCTAATTGCACGGGACGGTTTTCATCATTCTTGAACTAATAACACTGATAAACTGAAATAACCAAACCAACCAACAGTTTGAATTAATTGAGATTTAATTTCTCTGGTTACACCGTGGTCATGAGCTCCGCTTGACGAACATGCAATTACTGGACATCTTTTTAATGTGAGCTGAAAAAACCCAACCCCTGTGGTTAGATCCCAGGACGCTATTAAAGTAATGCATGTGTTAAAGAGCTAAATTCCATCTTTTGTTTCTTGACAGTTGCACCGCAGGCTGTCAGAACCATATGCTTTGAAACCACTCTCCTACCTGTGCAGACCAGTGTATTCAAAGTTCTAGATTTGCAGTTGAAGTAACAAAAAAAGAACTGAATTTTACCTGTCTGGTCTCCGAGCGGACAGGACTCCTCACTCTGCCTCTAGCCTGAATACGCTTTTTAAATACAGGCATCGTTATATGAACCTATCGCGGTTACACAGTTTGTCCAAGAGAGGGCAATAAGGAGCCGCAGTTGACGTTGTCGAAGCAAAATAAACTGAAATGGCATTTTCTCATCCCATGAAAGATTATTAATCCTCTCGATACAAAAGGAGTGCAGAGGTCTTTACAGGGTCGTGCGCAGCAGTCTCCGGGCACGTTGGTAAAGCTCTTGGGCAACATTCATCAAATTCCTGCAATACATTTATGTTAACAAATCAGGTTGTACCCATCCATACCTAAATCACCATACACACACCCATATCACCAGAAATTTGTACATTAATAATTTAATCATGCATAATATCTTTCTCAAGAACATCCTATTCTAATACTATCCTAATTTTTTTATTGGGTCTGTTTTTTTCTAGTTTTAGACTTAACCTTCTCTTCTGTTTATTTTAATAACAATAGTTTTGGAATACAGCCACAGGATTTCACCCTGGGTCGAGAGTGACCTTTCAGGCCTGATCAAAACTACAGACGCATTCACAAAACCTCTCTCTCTCACACACACACACACACACACACCAAACCATGTGTTGAAGGACTTGCTGGAAATTTCCATTCATCACCACCACCACCCCCCCTCCAAAACATTATACATGCATAACTACCCATGCGAGTTCTTAACCGCACTGGTGCCTCAATCCACATTATTGCTAGGGCTGTTTTACAGAGGCTTTTCTCTCCCATCCCCTAAAAATGTACACTAATTAGTTTAAATAGTGTTTTCTCATTCATTTTTGTTAAAATCAGAACCCCCCCACCCCAGTTAAGGGTTTCATAAATTTCTAGAAAGCTTGATATGGTCAGATCTGGCCTAATGCCAAGCCGGACCCTGAACGCACACTCACCGGCCACCATGGGAGACGTAGGTATTGCGGTCGGGAGTCAGACAGAACAGGGAGGCCACGCAGTAAACACAGCACAAGATTATGGAGAGCAATCTTCTCTTTAAGGACATCCTCGGACCACCGTCCCTAGGAATCGACAGCACTGAACTGGATCTTTATCCCGAAAAGCATCCAGCACTGAGGTCCTCCTCACCCTGATGGGAGGTTCCAGTGGGAAGCGATGTACAGGTATGTAGTGAGTCAGGCGGAGCGATGGGGGGGTGTCTCTTGTGGCAAGGCCAGAACCCAGTAACTGCTGACCTGGTTCTGCTGTGAATGGAGCTGAAAGATCTAGTAGGGTGGAATAACGGGTCCGCTTTGTGCGCTGGGACCCGATTGTTGTTTCTGGGTCCCCATTCAAAAAGTCACTTTGGGGCCCTCCCTAGTGTGGTTACAATCTGTGACCAACAGGGGGCACCACACAAATTTGTGATTTGAGTGCTGATAAATATCACCACTATTGTGTGCTGGAAGCTGTACACCTGATTGTTCACATCATTGCGAACAAGATCCTTCCTCTGAGTTAGTAAAATTTGGGACTGATTATTCCATACCGAGGTGAAGGTCTCTGTGACAATGATCAGGGGAATTTTACCGGCACTTAAACATGCCACAGCTTTCCCACTCTCCCTGGCTAACAGCTGCATATTTTTAATATCAGTTGGTCAGGGTTTAATTAGGGTCAGCCTGGGATCCACATTTTTGCAATATTTATGTCATGTGCCAAAGTGTAAACTGGCTTTGCGCCAACTGCTACAATGTTTCCAGAAACACTGAGTGTAGCCTTCTGGGAAATGTTAAGTAAGCCACATCCGAAGTCAATTTTCTTGTTCTTTGGTTCCTGGTAGTGGCAATACTGTCTCTTTATATCCTGAGTGCCGAAAGCCTGTTTCCCTTCATTTGAGGGTTTGGGAGTTCAGCTAATGTTATAGTGTTTGTTTTTTGCCTTAAGTGGACAGTGAAGACGCGGCGCTAACAGGTCTGTCTGGCCGTCCTTGATCTTGAATAATTGACACCGACTGCTGGTCGCGGAGGCGGGCTCAGCAGGCAAATGAAGGCATGAAACTGGAGGGTAAAAACATTACCTAAAGATAGCATCTGGTGACCAGGGACTGGGAGAGAGCTCGGTCCACGTGCCACTTGTCAAACACGACTTGCCATCAGTGACCACTGCTCAGCTAAGTGCTTTGGAGCATCTTAAACTATATATATTAAACTGCGAATATTAAAAAAGGTCTATAGGCAATTTAAGGATCTGGCAGGGAATTTATTCAGGGAGGGTTCTTGAGAGGGGAGATGGCGTGAGTGTGGAGAAGGGGGATTCCTTCTTTGTGCAATTTCATTTTTCTTCACGGATCTGCCTGTTTCGTACAGTTGGCTTAAGCAAACAGAACGGAAGAGACATCACACGCAGCAGCCCCACGGGACACGGCGCTGGAGATTCACCCCTCTTCTGCACTCATCCCAACATCTGGATACAGCTTCGGCCAACGGGGAAGGGGAGCTGCATGAAGAGCACACGGCGAGGACCTTGTCGATCATAAGCAGCTTTTTTTTAATGCCTGTTTGTTTCTTTACATGCATGTTTTCTCTCTCTCTTATTTCATCGCCCAGCTTGACTTTTAACCCCAGGGACCCTGCTGCACATCTGGAATGTTTATGCCGACAGATTATCTGATGGGAATCGCGCTAATGTAAGGCTACGTGCCGAAACAAGGGTCAAATGTGGAGAAGACACAGCTGCAAGAAAGCTGACACTGGAAGAAAGGCAGGAGGGACAATCCCCGACACGGATTTCCCTCCCAGGAGCCAATATATACCAGCAGAACCAGGACACTGGTAGAGCACGTCGACACTTTGAGAAAACACCTATCCTTCATGTCTTGATATCGCAAGATTTTCACTGTGTATATCTGCTAAAATGTACCCATATACTCACAGCGACGTACTACCTAATAGCACAGTGCCTATTTTAAAAGTATATGTGTTTGCTCAGATCTAATAAATGTCTGGTCCTTAGATTTGCTCTGGCATTTTTCGACAGTTGCATGATGGCGTAAGGACAGAAAGGCACTGTGCGATCGGGAGATGGTACAATAGGGTTCCCCTTGACCGGAGACTTTCTTAGCGGGAACTGCCGATCTGAATGTCAGTTTAGCGTGAGACACCCTGTGTATGACCGCTAGCCCGCTAAACGTCCTGCCAATGTACACGCCTGGACATGGAGCTGGAGATTCTGGGCTGGATACTGGGCGTCAGCTCCGTGCTGATCATCAGCACCAACGTCTTGGTGGCCGCCTCCCTGGTCCTGCTCATCCACAAGAAGGGCGGCCAGAGCTGGTGTTTCGTACTTAACTTGGCTCTCGCTGACACCCTGGTGGGCGTCGCCATCATCGGCATCTCCGTCATCGCCATCAACTCTGAAACGTCACCCATCCACCGCACCAAGTGCCTGATGTTCATGGCCCTGGTCACCTCGCCGTCAGCAGCCTCCATCCTCACCATGTTCCTGGTCTCCTTGGACCGCTACATCGCCATAAAGCTTCCCCTGCACTACTCGCGCATCTCCAGGTCACGGACGACGGCCGTCGCCCTGGCGATGCTCTGGGCGCTCTCCTTCGTGGTGGGCTTCCTGCCGGGGATGGTGGCGGAGATGCAGATGGAAGAATACAACGGCACCTGCACGTTCTTCTCCGTCATCCAGCCCAAGAGCATCATCCTGGTCTTCTGCATTTGCTTCTTCCCTGTCCTCTTGATCTTCATCTACTTCTATCTGGACATCCTGAAGATCGCCTGCGGCCACCAACGTCAGATCCGTATCGCCAGGCTAGCCGGGTCCCAAGTACCGCTACCGAGCCGCTTCGGCCGCCACGTCAAGGCCCTGAGGACGGTGGCCCTCCTGGTTGGCTGCTTCACCCTCTCCTGGTGCCCGTTTTTCATTGTCAGTGTGGTGCAGGTGCTATGCCAAGCCTGTACACTGTACTCCGTTATCGAGACTTACCTTTGGTTGCTTGGGCTGTCAAACTCGCTCATCAACCCGCTGGTTTATGCCTTCTGGCAGAGGGAGGTGCGACAGGAGCTCAGTGCCATTTTTACCAGCCTCAAGGGCAGACTTTCACGTGTAGCGCCCCTCACCACCTTTAGGGGTCGCCATTCTGAGGACACAGTACTTCCTGGAACAACAGTCCTGGGTAATTCTCACATACAGGCGATATCGCGGGGCGTGGGAGTGGCTCAGCCCACTACTGCACTGGCTATAGTCACAACCTCATTTTGAGCTGAAAAAATAGAAATCTCATGGCAGATAGTTTTTAGATATTTGAATTATCGCGCAAAGAGGTTTTTATTTTTTTGGAATGGCAAACGTTTTTCGCCCGTTCAATGGGCCATATGGTTCTGTTTGTTCTCTTTTGCTTCATTTCCCCCCTGTACCTGTGCACTTCTCCGCGCTCGACTCCACACGCCATATCTGCGGGAAAAAAAAGAACCGAATCTAAATATAGAACGTTATCCGAACAACAAGCTTCATGAGTGTTAATTACCAAAAATATTATTTAAACGGTTTTTTTTATTTTAAATGTTATTCATTTGCCGAAAGATGTAACTGAGAATCATGATGTATTAACAAATTACTGTATTTTCTACATTTTTTTACCCAGCGAATCTTTATGAGAAAGGATTTTTAAAAATATAATTTGACGAGCTAATCAAAAAAATTGCATTAGTCTCATAATTTGAAGTTTTGTCCACGTGCCTTCACCCAAACAGTTGGTACAATAAAACGACATTTCCCTGATTCTGGTCTTGATTTTTTTTACATTGTTGGATCTGTCTCCATATAGACACGCATTTGATATTTCTGCTATTATGTACAAGCTATGTTGTAAATCATCGGCATATCGATGGAGTTACTGAACAAGTTTAATTGAATTTTCAGATTTGTACAAAGATCGCCATTTGTCCCGGAATACTCCACAGGGAATAAAATGTGATATTGTTTTGGCAGCTCTCCAATACAGTAACAAGTTAGAAAATTATTTTAAGATTATAAAAATAACAATGTTGGTAGGAGACAAATCTGAAACCGAAATGTTGTAGATGATGAATCATAACTACTGTGTGTATATATAGCCTATTTCGTTTTTATGTTTGAATTATACAAAATGATGGGGTTGTCCCTATAGAACAATACTGTATACAGGATAATTTTGCAGTCAAAGCATCTAATTTACAGATAGCTGCTGAATTTAATGACGGATTTAACGTGTAGCCTACAGGTACTCTTTTTTACAGCAAATAATTAAACAGGAGAATCACATAACCAAAGGACCGGAGATATGCTATAAAACCAGGAGAGTGGAAGAGCAAAGAGAGATATCAGAAATCAACATAAAAAATAAATAAAATAAATAAATTGAGTGCTTTTTATCCGGACTGGGGAAGTGCTGACAAGCTGGTGTATATCTTTAAAGTTAAAACTGCGTTTCATTTATTTACCTTTAATGCATTTGTTATAGGTACTACACCGTAATCTCCCATGTATGCATTCTAAATGATTATTTATCAAATTCACGTTGATGAAAAATCTTGAATTCACATGTCGAACGCTACTACACTCTATAGGCGGGATGGTAGTTAAACACAAAATATTTTTTAAAGATGTTGTACGTACGTAGGTAATTTACAGTCACTAATGAATCTGGCTTTGAGAGTGGAAAGAATCCAGTTCGCCGTGTGGATTGCCATTCATACAGAAGAAGATTTAAAACATAATAAAATGACCGAGCAAAAAGTGAGATAGAATATCTTTTCATCAACGTTCTGTTTTCTCCAGCTTCTTTTTAGCGGTAAATTCTTTATAGGCCTACAGCCTATATGGGGTAGGCAATATTTATGCTAAGCATACAAAGTACACAGAGTAAACGTCCAATGGCGTTGGAAAAAGAGTTTTATATTTGGAGGACATAATAATAAAAAGAATAATATTTAAAATTCAAAAAATCTATTTAATTGATTAGAATTAATCATTGCCTCTGGTTCCTAAGCCAGTGTCGATATCACCAATTTACAATGTGCCAACGCTTTTACATAACTGGCAAGATAACAGCATGATTTCCAATACTCATACAAAGAAGGAATTGACCCAATGTATTTTCATGCGTATGCTGTGAAAATGCCTTTACGTGGGACTTTTATTCTGAAGCTGGCGCCCGGGGGTTACCGGAAGTGGAAGTATATGCGGCTAATGCTACCGGTGTCGCTGAGCTGCATGTTTATCAACTAAATCTTGATTTCTTTTCAAAATGAAGTGAGTACTTTTCAGGTTAATTATATCTGTAGTTGATATAATTTATTTAAAAACGACTTTGGGTGAATTTTCCAGTAATGTTGGTTTGGTCTTTAGGTTGGCGATATAGTGACGATTGGTTTTCCCGTCAGTCGTGGTTGGGATCCTTCAGTTACTGGTGTTTCACTGCCTTCTTAGCGATTAGATGCGTATTAATTAATAAATGAACCTCAACATAGGGTGTTGATATCTACAGTTATTGTGACTGCACTCTATGTATAGAGGACCCACATACGTAGCTGACTTGTTTAATACTATTTACAGTCCAACAGCTTAGGTATAAGTGTATTAGGAAATTTTATTTAACCAAAACCAGATTGGTTATGTGGCTGTACGTGTCATCTAGTCTAATGCTAACCATTAATGTACAGGGTCGATCATTTCTGGTCCAAAAAACTCTGCGTTGCATACACCTCGCTAACTGCAAAACAGGTGGGCACATTATTGCTGTGTGTGAGGCACACTACGCTACGGCCAGACATAACCGGGTACAGGAAGGGTTGAAGTTTAGTTATGCGGCAAAAATAACAAGTGCCCTACATAACACGTATCTGGATGGAGGAAAGCCTCCCAACGCAGGAGAAACGTGCAGTTGGGGGCCTGAAAGAATCCAGTATCCCCGAGGTGTTCGGGCACAGCTCCACCCTCCACTTGACTTTATCATTCAGTTCACGCGCGGGCGAATAGTTAACAGTGAACGTGGCTGCAGCAGTATATGATTTTTTTTTATGACTGTACATCGTGGTCCCCCTCCCCTACAGTCCCCTAACCAAGGTCAAGCTGATCAATGAGCTGAACCAGCGTGAGGCGGAGTTTGGCGTGAAGGACTCCGTGTCTTGGCATTCTGCCTATAAGGACAGTGCCTGGATATTCATAGGTAAAGAAAGGCTCCACGCCACAGACTCTCCGGGATTTTTAACTGGGCTAGAGCCATGCTAATATTGAGGCATTTCCATTTAGAGCAGTGTATGTTATTTGCACTTAGGTGTCTCAGTAACAGGAATGTTATATATCTATGCAAAACCTTGTTACAGTATCTGTTTAACCTTACAGTGTATCTTGTGCAATTTCCCTTGAACCCTTACTGGTTTTGTTTTGCTGTCTATTTGTTTTGGGAGGTATGCTGAGTAAAAATAAATATAATTTAATTCAGCTGAATGGCTGTGCAATGTAAATGCAACATCCTGTAGTTCTGGTGTAACTTCTGTTGACCCCAGTTAACATTTAAATTGTAGTGTGTCTTTTATACAGATTTCCTGCAAATTGTCCTTTAGTGCAGGGGTTCTCAGCCAAGCCCCATCTTCATTACCAGTAATTCCTTCACCACCAGATTAACAAGTCCGTGAAAATGGTTTTACACCATAAACCAGTCTGTGGACCCTACTTCAGTGTCCTTTCATTAAACGAAAATCTTGCAGAATTTTAGTTTATGCTAAAAGGTATCTTTGAGGGACACATTATAAGGTCTCGATCCACTAAAATATTCTTATTGATAGTGTTTGAATCTTGGATTCCGATATAGGCCTGAATCCCACGGTAGGGACTGGTTCTGCTTTGTGTTGCAGGCGGCTTTCCGTACGAGTTGACAGAGGGCGACCTCATCTGCGTCTTCTCCCAGTGCGTAACTCACATCACTCATATTTGCTCCACCCATCTCCTGGAAGAGCAACAAACGCTAATTCCCATCAACCTTGCTCGTGGCAGGTATGGAGAAATCGCCAACATTAACCTGGTGCGAGATAAGAAGACGGGAAAATCGAAGGGCTTCTGCTTCATCTGCTACGAGGATCAGAGGAGCACTATTCTGGCTGTGGATAACTTCAATGGGATTAAGGTAAAGCCAATCAGAGTCTTAGTTTTCTCACAGGATTAAGGCAGAGCCAATCAAAGGCTTGCTTTTCTCAACGGATTAAGTTGGAGCCAATCGAAGTCTCGTTTTTTAAAAACAGATTGAGAGTCAGCACATGGCATGAAACTATCATTTTCAATTCAAATTTTCATTATGCAAACTGTGAATTGAATCACTGGCTTCTGCCATTTCTGACCTTTCTGGAATCCCATGGTCTCCATTCACTCAGTGTGGTTATTGAGTGTGAAATAGATCTCCAGTCCAGATTGACACTCTATGGAACAGAAATGCACCAGAAATATTCACCCGGTGGTGGAAGGATTTAGGATGATTTAATAGGATTAATCTTTCGAGTTGACCCTGCCAGTCACAGTCTAACCATAACATTTTACTTGACTGGAAGAAAGAAAAAAATCTTCAGGTCATGGACCATTTTATAAAGCGATCTTAGATATGATGCTGGGGACCACTTGCAGAATTCAGAGCCACCATCTTTGCTCGATGCTTTCGAGATTTCATCTATATATCATTTGTCGTATTTTGTTATTGAAAACCTGCCAACTTGATCTGAATATGCCCTGCATCACTGCTGCTGCTCTTTCGCCTCGTCCCCTCCATTCAGATCAAGGGCCGCACCATCCGCGTCGATCACGTGCTGAACTACCGTCCGCCGAAGGACACCGACGATATTGACGACGTGACTAAGCGCCTGAGGGAGGAGGGGTGCGCGCCCACGCTGCCGCCCTCCTCCTCGGAGGCCGAAGACGAGGAGTATGCAGTGGTGGTGAAGAAAGACAAGAAAGGTGAGGTGCAGCCCCACAGAGACAGAGGAGGAATTTGGCTTTCTATACTTTTGAGTCGGCGCTAGCTGAGGTTGTTTTTGGAGGGTTCTGGGGGTTACATACGTCACTTGTTGTCCTGACATTGCAGATAAGAAAGAGAAGAAGAAAAAGAAAGAGAAAAAGCAGAAGAAGAAGGCAAAGGAAGAAAAGAGGGAGGAACAGGCACGGTCACCGCAGGTTAGGGTGAAGCAGGAGAGACCAGATGCTGGCTATGAGAAGTACGCCCAGCAGAGGGCACCAGAGGACAGACTGCCGAGGGACGGGAGACACGAGGAGAGGATGTACAGGGAGCGGCAGGATGACGGCCGAGTGAGGGAGCGGGAACGGGAGAGAGAGCGGGATGGACCGGCCAGGGAGGAGGAGAGGAAGAAAGACAGGGGCGGGGATGGAAGAGACGGAGACGAAACAGCGCGACATAGCCGGGACGTCGGTGCCAGACACCAGGACGGCGGCGACAGGCGCAGGCGGGAGGACAGACACCGAAGAGAAGAGCGGCACCACAGGGAAGATAGTGACAGAGAGAGGGAGCGGTCCGGCAGGCAGAGGGAGCACAGCCGCGACCGGGAACGCCGCAGGAGCTGATGGTGACGCGCTTGCTATTGGACTGATCCTAGATCAGCACAACAATGCCCAGTGGGAGTGTGTGCTGACAGGGCTGTTTTATTATGAGTAGATTAAACTGTATTGGGGATGGGTGTCGTTTAATAATGACATCACACAGATCTCATTTTTATAGAGACTTTAAACATGATGTATAAATCATTTCATTGAAGTCCATGTGTTACAGAGACCAAAATAAAGATATTCTGAATTATTTCTATGAGTAATACAAAAGAATACCAGTAGTTTTCTGAGTTTAAATAAGTGGTCACGGGGTGGGGGTAGGTTGGAGATAACCGTACAAATGAACACTCAATTCGTAAGTTATGAACAGCCAACAAACACGTGAATTTAAAATATGCTAAATAAACGTATATTATAACAAATATGCACAGTACAAATTAACACCTGCTCTGCAGGGTTTTTTTTAAGCAGATTAACTTTACATTGTTCAAAATCACACCGAAATTTCCAATTAACTAGCAGAATGAAAACAATCGATACTAATAAATAATAGTGACAAACTCAAACGCTCGTGAAAGCATTTAACCACTAACCGTCAGCGCTCGAATACTTGGATTTTCTGGGGAACGAGCCGGAGGCTCATCTACAATCCTGGCGTTAGGCAAGCCGACTACCCGAAAGAATAACTATATGCAGGTATGCAAAACCTTACACGTCATTTAAAGGGAATTACGCGTGTGCACCTCGGTGCGGTGACCGCTGTCGTTTGATTACAGCAGGAATGTATTTACCTCCCTAAACAGCCTAGACTTGTCAGCATATCCGTACGGAGGTGCGTCTCGTTTTTCCTTTTCGGGAGACGCAAAATGGAAAGAAGGAATCTTTCGTTTAGAGACTCTACGCGTTATCTGGTCCGGGGAAGATACTAAAGATGGATTATATAATCGCTATAGCAGGAGACGTGACCGTCATTACGGCCCTCCAGTACAATTCCTATTTCCCCGCTTCACTTCACTCGGGGAGGTACGGGAATAGGTAATGTCGATCCCAGGCCAAAATATAGGCTATATTTAATAAATATGGTAATTAGATTTAAGAACAGCCAAAACCAATCCCTCTTCTTAGGCAGCAGTAATCATATTAAGTGATTTTCATGTTTGGTGACATGACAATACCTAGTCAGCTAATAGCGAGATGGTTTCCAGATTACAATCTGATAAAACAATCGATTACTCCGATACAAACAATCTCTGCCATTTAATCAGAGTTGAGAGTAGTTAGATGCTTATCATGCACCTACACGTAGAATAAAATACACAGATCTGCACACACACTTTAGTATGTAAAACAACATGAGGATATTTCAAACAATGTTAATTAAATTTGATGCAGATATTTGGAAGGGTGTTTACTGTTCTGTATTTTCGGTAACATTTTACTGGATGGGACACAAATAATGTAGTATGCTATTACTTATGTATTACTTAACCACAAATTAAGAGTTAGTTGCAAACTGATATCATGTTTGTTCATCATTAATGAATTGTTACACATCATCTCAAGCAAGTTTTACTATATGTGAATTCTGTAAACCTTTATGAACAAGCAGTTACTATATTTGTTACTATATCTGATCATTCTGAAAATCTTAGCCAACTAAGGAACTACTAAGGATCTATTGAGGGAACAAGTCATGAATAACAAGTGAAATGCTTTCACGTTTGTTCATCATTAATGAATCAAGGTTCTGTACATCTTTCGTCTTAGGTAGCGGTTTATGTTTTTTCATGATTTGTACTACAGTTACTACTAAATATTTGTGTCCCCTCATGTAAAGTGTTACCAAATTTACTTTTAATTCGCCCATTTGGGACAGGCCATCTTTCAGAACCGTAATTTAAAAAGTTACATTTAAAGCCAACGCAAACACTTCATACGTATAGTCAGGAACGTTTACTTAATAATAAATAAATGAAGTACGGATACGCTCGATTTAAAGATATGAACAATAAGAGACCGTTTACTCCAGCAACAACGTATTACTCTCTAAAACCATCAAACGAAGACACAATAATATGATTTGCTCATTTTAGGATCGCGCCACGGAACAGAGAGATTCAGACTTCCCCCGGTAAATTTCCTCAGGCTGTTAGTCTTTGGTTGATATTTTTAAATCTGGTTTATTGGTTTTTAAAACCAATGCATTATATTAAATCGATCTTAAATGAATCCAGATTCCTTCCACAGCAATCCTGAAGTAAAGGACGTCCCGTAAGATGAACAACTTTAAATCGTGTGAGCCACATTCGACAGGGGTAAGATCAGTAAAGTAAGATTTAAAATCACGTTTTTAATCATTAAAACTTATATGAAGCCAGATGCTCAACAGAAAGGTGCATTTCCTTCTGTCTGTAACCTCTACGTTTCACAGCCATATTTACCGACAAGATGTTCTAAACTAGCTCCTCTACAATTGCAACTTGTCATGGTTATAGCAGCTAAAACATGTCACCCCAAAGACATTCATTCTGACTGGTTCAGCTTTTACCAGCTCTGGAGTATTACTCATCTATTCCCATATTTATTTTAAGCTTCAACTTGCTTCTAAACCAAATGTGTTTTCTGTACACGGAACGAAAAAATAATCGATTCCTGTTTCACTAATCATGTAAACACACATAGGCTAAGCACATTTACCAACGATAAAGGTATTTTAAAACGTATAATTAAGTCATAGAAAACAGAACACTTCCAATAAACTGCGATCAAATACAAGTATTGTAGAAAAAACGCGTGTATTATTTTCAACCATTACATATATAGTTCAAAGATGCGCAGCGGAAAAATTGCGCGCTATGCCGAGTTACGGTAGCAAATATTTTCTTAAAAAAAAACGAAAGATACATCCATCTTCAACTAAAACTTACCCACGCTTTCTTTCTCTCTCTTTCTCTCTCACATACACACAGGTCATGGTGACCGGACTTGAGATGTGTATGTTTGCTGGCTTGCATTGTCATGGGAGGCTTTTAGGTAAATTATACATAACCACAAGGTGTAATGGGATCAAAATGAATGGGCTAGACTTTTATTACCGAAGACATCTATAAAATACAGGCTATGCAGTTTGTTAGTAGACTTTATGCTGAGGTTTACCGTTGTTTTGTCTGTGCAACAGATGTTACGAAACCCAAGGGAACTAAAACATTGCGTAGAGTTGGGGGGGGCAAGTTTTCTGAACCGCCGAAAAGATGACGAGCTTCCAACAGCAAAGGAACACATTTAGAAAGGTCCGTTAAGGATTATTATTATTATTAATGATGATGGTAGTAATAATAATAATAATTATATAACATTAATAGTAATAATAATAATAATAATAAATAAATAAATAACACGATCCGTTCCCCAAAAGATTTAGTCGTGTATGCGCAATGCCCGAATTAGGTGACACTTTTAAAGAAACTGAAGACGTTATATTTTCAACTCTACAGTTTGGGACAGGAAAAAGGCTGCGTACAAAATGCACAGTCTTTAAACTGCAGTAAAAAACAAAAACATCAAAGGCATTTAAGTGTATTTACTTCGGACGAATGGTAATCGGGTTAAGTAACTGAGCTGTCTAATAATACATGGGGAGGAGACGGGTGTTTCCTATTCCGCTAATGAACGTTATAAAAGCCTGAATTCGGCTTCCGCATCCCGGGAGACACTTCAGCGATTAACCCGATTGAATTACCCCTAAAACTGCTGCACTACGAGTCACAGCACCCGGATCTGGTACCGCTGTTCTGCGGGGGATCCGCAGCGCTGGCAGGAGCTGACACGTTCGGCCAGAGCCGTAGAGGTGGTTATACGGTGTTCACATGCCGCGGTGTTTAGGTATTTTGGGAAAAGTATGACAACTTAAGTCCCAGTATTTGCGACAAATAAGGTAAACTATTTTAGACAATCACATTGAATATTAGGGCAAATTATACGGTGACAGATTTCTTGACAGTTTATACACACTTATAATACCCTGCGATCGGGGTTTAAAATGCTTACGACCTTGTGTCTGAGTGAAAGGTACCGTGCGGACTGCGGTAAAAAAAAATCCAAATCTGATCTGAAGAGATATCATACAAAACGATCAAATAAATGAATGTAGCCGAATATTCCAATCGAGCAGGGACTAGTGCATGTTACTCCATTAACTGGTTATTGCAAAATCTAGGAATCATTAAATGGATCCACTATTCATGGAAAAGAGACACGCCAAAACAATGTAATTTGCTGAAAAGTAACATCTTAGAATAACAATGTATTTTCTTTTTACAGATTGCTTATAAAATATATGATTCTACATACTGTACATACATCAGCCGCACGTATACAGGACAGAGATTAGACGCAGACAGACTGAGGTGGGATCAGATCATTGCAGTCCATTCAATCCCCGTACAGACAGAGGTCGGAGGTATATCTGATAAGTGGCGGTGGGCTGCAGCGGGCTTACTTGGGAGTGTGCAGAAACCGCAGTACCAGCCCAGGGTTACGGTCCGAAGCACTGCCTGTAACCACATCCACCGAGGGCTTACATCAGTAGAAAAGTAAGGCTTTGTGAATATCTGACGGGGAAAGTGATCGTGCTGTACAGCTGGGACTGAAGCTGAGCGGATGTAAGAAACGTATTAACGGTCACAAGCTGAATGAAACATGCACATCGCGAACGCACTCCCTCCCTCGTCGATGCAAGTCGCTCTTCTTGTCATAAAACGAGTCTCTTTCTCTCCTCCTCCTTTTTAAAAAGCTGCATTAATGGATTTGAGAGCCCCTCCCCATTCCAGGGAATCCATCTGCAGAGGACTGCTGTGTCGTAGTAACCAAGGGCGACGGGGCTTTTAGCGAGTCCATGATAACTCCACATCCTTAGTCGGAAATCTCCTAACGAGGCTGGATGGGTCACCACACGCGCACAGTAGCAACAATCAACGACCAAAAGCCGCCGTTTTCCGCGGTCGTCGCCCAACTCGAACAGCCGTCACAAACCTATACCAAAACCCGTCGCCATCTCCTTTCTTCCCGCCGCCCCCTGCAGCCCGTGTAACCCCATACGCAGTTTCAACGCTTCGTTTTCCAAACACTGCTTTTCTGTCACCTTAGTGGGGGGGGGAAATATGCGCATCGCAGTACGGCAAGTCCGACACTAGGGGCAGCACAGAGTGCAGAACTCAAAGAAACTCCCCTGACTTGTTAGCCATGGTACCTGTGGCATTTACGAACCAGTCATTGCACGTCCCCTCCCTGGAACTCGCGATGGAGGTCGATCGGGTTGTGGCCGCCACGCAAACACCTCGTCCCAGAGAGCCGGGGGGCCCGCCACTTAGATCCGGCGGGAAGTTGGCCTCAGAAGAGGAACACGCATTCGGGAAGGCACAGACGCACCCGCACACACTCATACACGCACGGCTCCTCTCCTCCACGAGAGCACGAGCGGCTGACGTCCCACGCCATCCCACACCATCCCACGCCTCTTCAGCACATGGAGATGGTGACGTTGATGCCCAAGTTGCCGTTGTCGGCGAAGAGGTGGGCGATGGACGTGTCGAACACCAGGCAGTCGCTGTTCATGATGGCGGAGGCCACGCCGTCGTGGATGGAGCGCGGCGTGGCCTCCCAGGTGAGCCGGCGCCGGTTGCCGTTCAGCTCCAGCCGGTAGGCGAAGCCCTCGGCCTGCTTGCGGGTGCCGATCAGCAGCACCACGGCGAAGAACTGCTGGTGGCCCTCGTAACGCTCCTGCTTCTCCAGCACCAGCATGAAGTGGTGTCCGAAGCAGGACTGCATCATCACCCAGTCGACGGCCCCGGGCAGGTTGATGTCCGTGGCCAGGAAGACGATGTCCTCGCCCTGCAGGGTGGTGATGGACTTGTGGGCGTGCATCAGGTGCGGCATGACGGCCTCCAGCGAGCCCTGCCACTTGCAGGACGCCCCCGGGCAGGGGCAGGTGTACGGCCGGAACTCGCACAGCTCTTCGTGCTCCGGCTTCTCGCTGTGGTGCAGCGACAGCATGCAGCCAGAGGGGGCGTACTGCAGGGGGAGGGGGAGAGAGCAAGGAGGGTGAGAAACGCTAATCTGATATCCATGGAGTCGCGATACGACGGGCGCTCCATGGGGCTCCATATGTCATACTCAGTGTGTGCGTGAGCCTGTGCGTGTGTGTGTGTGCCTGTGTGTGTGTGTGTGTGTGTGCGCGCGTAAGCGTACGCTTGCATTCTCAGCCTGATGGCGGGAAGACTTGAGTCCATCATGCGAAAACTAATTGCATTGTCCCTTTACAGGACAGCAAAGGTGACATTGTCTTGGTGTCTCTCTCACACACACACACACACAAATCCCCGCCCCCAACCAACGGATGGCATTTTTCTCCTTTGTCAACGTGAAAGAGAATAATCCTTCTTTCCATCTATACATCCATCTTCCAACCACTTATCCCGCTCAGGGTCACACAGGGGAAAGAGGAGAATCTATTGAAATCTATTTACGCGTCCATACAGAGATGGAGGGATGGAGGGAGAGAGACGGGGACCCGCCGGACCCCACCGGCAACAAACAAACCGCTGGTCAGAGGACTCCCAAGGCGGCCACTCGCACGGGGCAAGAGATGGACATGGCGAGGAATCTTGTGGCCAGCAAACTGCCACCGTATCAGCCCTGGCAAAGTCCTACAGCCCGTCCTCTTCCCTGAGCCGTCTGGCCCGGTACCCCTGGTTGCCCGCTCGTTAATTGTCGGTGTCGCCTTTTGTCATTTATGGGGCGTTTGGAGAGTTCCGGACCACCCTTGGGAAAACTGCAGCAGACTGTTACCACGACGGCCCCATCAATTATTCATCATGCTGCTACCCGCAAGGCCGCTCAGGAAGATCAATCAGCGCCACCCGGGGGAGGGAGGTCTCACTGCGGGCGGCCGCATTTCGCCTGAATGACGAGCTCTGGTTTGCGCCATGTGGCTTGATACGGGCCAAGCGGTACCGGTCCACATTCCCTCCTTTTCCCTCCGCATGAGTAGAGGAGAATGCGGAGGAGGGGGAGAGAAAGTGAAAAAAGACATCAATCAGAGTGGCAATTTGGGAATGAGGCGCCTTAGGGGATGGGGGTGGGCACTGATCACACCCCCGAGCGATTAGCTAATGTCCCCGCGGTCTCACAGTTCAGCTGGCAGGACACTTTAATATGGTGGCAGTATTAATGAAACTCGGCTCCCCCAGCGAGAAGGGCAGCCCAGGCAAGGGCATCAATCGGCCTCTGTGAGAGAGATGGGGGGGTAACAGGAGGGGAGGAGAGAGAGAGAGAGAGAAAGAGATCGAGAAGCCGAGAGTAAACACTGGCATCCACTCAGAATGAGCACGAGCACGCACACGCACACGCGCGCGCGCGCACACACACACACACACACACACACACACACACGGCCCCAATAAAACAGGGGTATATATATTTAGAAAATAAAACACAAAATCCTTTACATATTCAAGGCATTTTACTGCTCAGGGCATAAACAAGGCTGTTAATCCATCTGCGGCCACAAACACCCATTTATTACACCCCTTTCTTGCCCCCACCCCCTTTCTAAGGCTTATATGTAAACCCTGCACCCTCCACCTAAAGCGAGGGTCTGCAGAACCACTCAGCCGCATGTGGAATGGACCTGGGGCTGAGGGAAGGACGGGGGCGCCCGCCCGGGTTTGATGAGCGAGGCGGTCCCTGGAGCCTCCGGACGGAGCTCCCCCCCACCACCAGCCCCACTTACAGATCAAAACAGGCAATCTACTCCCCGCTGATGAGGAGCCTCTATTACCCACAGCATATAAACATTCCCCGCATGGAATCACAGAGATCAGAGTCGGAAGAGAAACGCGCCAAACCGGGAATGATTATTCCCACTCCCGGGAATGGAATCGGGGCAGCGAGACGAATAGGTGAGGAGAAGAGGAGAGTCAGGCATTGCCGGTTTATGTGGCGTGCAGGGAGGACCACCTCTGCGGAAGCCAGTAAACCCGCTGGGCCAGGGAGAAAGCCCCCCCCCAGGACAGGGACCCCCCCCTCAGAGGAAGCGGGATCCGCAGGTAGCTGTAAAGTGTAACCCCAGTAGAGCTGACAGTCATCCACAGCATCAGGGGGATTAATGCTACAGCCCCCCCCATTTTCAGCAACGCATAAGATTTCAAAACCCTTCCTCTAAAGCGGCTCGCCATGCAGGATATGAACCCACAACCTTAAAAGTGAAAGGTCAGGTTCCTCAACATCACCCCCCCCCTTAATGACATCACCATCCGCGGCATCGTTAATCAGAAGGAGCGTTACGGCGCGGCGGCCGCTCGCATGTCTGAGAGTGCGGGTGATACGAGGAAACCCGACACCCCTCCCCCTGGGGGCCCCGTGACATCAGCGCCCGCAGGTGCGAGGTGACACGCGGCATCAAAGTAAAAGGACTGGAGGGATAGGTTTACACTGAGATCGGAGCCCCTCACGGGGCCCCCCAGAGAATCAGAGCATAACGACTGATGGGGGGACAAAAATCAGAGAGAGAGACAAGAGGGATGGAGGCAGAGGGACAAATGAAAATATGACAGAGACAGTGGGAGAGCCATGCAGAGAGGAGTGTGTGTGTCCTGTCAAAGTCAGATTCTCCTATCCCCTCCCACAAAAGCCCCGGGTGCGAGCTCACCTTGGCTTCCGGCATCGGCGCTGTGTGGCACACGGGCCGGCCGCCCTGGGGCCCGGCGGGACGGGGCCATGCGAGGAGCAGCCGCCACTGGGAGAGCTCCCGCAGGAGCGGCAGGCAGGAAGACGGGCACAGCATGCCGCCGCACACGCAGCCTCACGCGCGGGCGCTCGCTCAGCACAAACCAACCCCCCGAAAGCAGGGCCGCCTGCCGCTTCTCCCGCTGCAGGGAGCCGGCCGCCCCCCCTCCGAGCCTCCGCCGCTAAAGTGCCGTCTGTCTGAGACGCAGGACGCCCCCACTGTGACAAAAAGCCGCACGCCGCAGACTCCTCCTCCTGCCTGTCGCTGAACCCCCCCAAATTACTGCCACCCCAAATGCCAGCGAGGCTCCGCACGGCATCCAGGAATTTGTCCCGGGAACAATTTTGCTCGTTTCCACCTCGGCTAGATCACCGACACGTTAGAAGGTTAATGAAACATCACAGCGGCAATTTCAAAATAAAAGCCGGCCGGAGGCTCCCAATACAGCGCACGTGTGTAAAAACACACACACAAAAAACACACGCGTGATCAGCTAGCCGAACGCAAGAGCTGCGGAGAGTTGCTCTCCTGGCCCCGTTACGCCGCAGTCTCTCCTGCCCCGCACACTCCGGGGGTGCCCTGTTCTGTGGGTCTGCGATTCCAGCCGTGCGCATTGCTCTCCTGTCAGACCGCGGCAGAGGACAGAGCGCAAGATTGTGTGTGTGTGTGTGTGTGTGTGTGTGTGCGTGCCTGCATGTGAGGGGATGCCAGGGGAGGGGGTGTGTCAGACTAGCACACCCCCCCCGCCTCTCTCTCTCTTCCCATAATCTCCCCTCCCCCGTTCATCTCCCTCCCTTTCCCTCTCTCCCCCCGTCTCTCTCTCTCTCTCTCCCCCCCTCCTACACAAATGCAGCCATATTGAGTCCCGGGCTGCCCCTTTGTTTTTCCCAGCCACCTCCTCCTGCTCCCCCCCCCCATTCCAGGCGGCTCCAGTGAGCGCGGTCCAGAGGAATGTGTTTGGAAACCTCTGCGATCTCGGGACCCTGGATGCCGGGATGGGACAGGGCCTCGCGTGAGCAGAGCCAGGCTTGCTGCTTTTCAGCGAACGCCTTTGAATCCTCCCCTCTCTAAACACCCCGCTCAGCCGCCAACCCCCCCACTGCCTCCAACCACAGGAAGCCGCCGCAGCGCCCCGCTGAAGGGCAGGACGGGCGAAAGGGGGTCGCGCTCCAATCCCGGAAATACACTCGCTCTCATTGGGGTGGGAAATGGCCGTCCGTGTTTAGTGACTAGCAATGCCCAGAGTGCCTGAACGGGGTGGTGGGGAGGGGGGCACCCTGAGAGATACGCGTGTCCACACTGCATCTCTGCACACTCAGCCACTGTGCTTGTTCCCGTGGCAGGAAGACAAAGCCTTTGTTCACATTTCAAAAGGCAGCCACACGACACAAATGTTGAATATAGCTGGGGGGAGGGAATCCGGATTCATCTCTTACACACACACACACACACACACACACACACACACACACACACACACACACACACACACACACGTCATCTGGCGGTGCATGTGTGCTCTGAGACACAAACCCACTCTCTCTGAGACACATACACTCCTAGTGACAGACACTCTCATTCTGTCAGATACCAACACACACACACTGTCACACTGCCAGGCGGCATGCGCTCTCAGATAGAGTGAGAGTGTGCACGTACCTGGGTGAGTGCGTGTGCATCTGAGGCAGCACGTGTCTGAGAAAGACAGAGTGAGACTGTCTTTCAAAGACACTCACCCTGCCCCTCACTCTTAGAGACAGACAGTGGCACACAGCATCTACACAAGTCTCTGAGCACATCGCCTTAGGAGAGCTTCCCCTTCTCGCAATTCCGCGGCAGCACGGGAGCCTCGCGCGACTGTGGGCCGAGGCTGGTCTCGCCGCGGAGTCTAATGGCAGGGCCCGAGAGGGGGGGGTGCAAGGTTCAAAGCCAGTGACATAAAGCTGAGGCGGTTGGGGTCAGAGGGCGCAGAAGGAGGAGGAAAAGGGGGAGAGAGAGACGCAGAGGAGCGTATGGGGCTGGGGGGGGGGGATGTTTAGCCCCGGTGCCGCTCTCTGATATCCTGACTCTGCGGTTTTAATCGCTCCCCGCTGGTCTTTAATTAAAAAGCCCCCCAGGGAAAAACTACTGAGGAGGAGATGTTTGGAGGTTGGGCAGCACCATTACACACCTACATACTTGCTTCCCCCCCAGGGGAATAACGCACACATGTACAGGATGGCATTGGGGGGGGGGCAGCCCCGGATGTGCGGTACTTTCCACTCCCACCTCACCCCCCTGTCGGAGGAGAGGCGGCCCGGCCGGATGCTTCATCTCGCGTTCCCTCGCTCGTTATCAGGGTCCCACTCATCGCCACAGAGGCCCAGGGACCATGACGCCCAGCCAATCGGTGGCCAGCCCCTGTTCCTCAGCCACTGTGCCGCCTGCTGGGAAGGTCACCTCCGGCCTTGTAAACCGCGGTCGTATCGCCATCTGGAGAGGTGCAGAACATCTGCTGGGTCTAAAATGTGACCGTTAGATGTCATTAGATGGGGTTACGGGGGAGGGGGGCGGTAAAAGGCGTCAAATAAGGCAGACAGAGCAGAATCAGACCTGCAGCTTAAGGGGCTCCTGTAATCAGCGTAACGAGCCAGTGTGGCATCCGAGGCACTGGGCTTCACCTCAGTACCCAACACAACACTACTGTTCACTTCTACTCCCCTGAGGTTTCACTTACCCCAAATAAAGGATTAATCCCTTAACACCGAACGCACAGGCTAAATTACGAAGCCCCCCCCCCCCCAGCTCACGATGAGCCGGTCCAGGGCTTTCAGAGCCCCAAGAGAGTGATCGGACGGGCCGAGGTTCAGAATCACGCAGTAGCCACATAGAACAGATTAAAAGCCCAAGACAGTCGCTGTGCTCCGGGGACGGCTATAAACATTACAGCCACTGGACTGTAGGGGGCAGAACTGCTTAGGCACACATCCGTTCTCCGTGCAATTCCCACTGTGGAATATTATAAATTCCCAAGCCATTCCTGCAGAATTCCACGCCACACTTTCCCTGACATTCTTTTCACAGTTATATATAACATCTTAACCATCATAATGGATTACCACCAAGTACAGTTGCAGATAAAAACCATTTAGCCAATGATGATAAGAATAATGATGATGATAATATCTGGTCTAAATTTCCTGGCAGAAGTACCTTAAACACCACAGGGAGACCATCTTTCAGAGGCTGTGTGTGTCTTGCTCCATTGATACACACACTCAGATTATGGCCTCTCAAACTGTTAGCAAGCTGGATTCATTTTCAGCAACATACTCCACCTCAGTATAACAGAGCCAACAGGCAGTCTCTCTTTTATCAACCATTATCTCTCCAGTGCTGCTATACTTTATCAGGAAACCAAAGTGCTCCCAAACTGCCGATCATGCCTGACCCTAACCGGTCACAACCAGCTCGCAGCCAGAATTAGCATGTTTTCCATGTGGAACATCAACTTGTGGATTTAGGTTCCGGCCATGTCAATAAATGCATTAACTTTTTTCCCCCATTGTGCACACTGAACTGAAAATTTTGTACCGTTCCATTATTTATCTGGAAAGGCAGGGAAAAGCAGACAGGCCTTCAGGGTAAGTCCGGGGGTGAGCTGAGCAGGGGGGGGGCGAGTCCTCGTTAGCTGTGAAGGAGTACTCGCGCCAGAGGACAGCAAGCTGTCAAGGAAGGGCACTGGAGAACTGGGGGGGTGTTCGGGAGGGGAAGGGGGGAATCTGTCCCATTACCCATCCTACCGTTCACCTTCATCATCTGGAGGCATGAGATAACAAGCATGATTGAATTTGGGAGGAGGCGGGGTGGGTGTGGGGGGTTAAATTTCAGGCAGCAGCACCATTTACCAGCTAATGGCGATATTTCCGGAAAAAAAAAAATAATAAATTGACCCCTGAACGTGTCGTACATCTTACCCTGCTGACAGTTAAGCTGGTTACCGGCCGTCCGGGTGGATTAATGGGGAAAATTAAGCTTCCTGATTGTCCTGCACTATTTCTCCAGTTACTGAAATGCCAACAGAGACCAGATAAATCAATATACTGCACTGAGAAAGCATTCATTCAGAGCTCTATGCGGTCACCATCACGGGAATCATGCGCACATCTAAATGGAGTCATGCTGGACTCTCCTCAAGGCCTCATTCACAGCCTCACTGAGGGAAAACAGAAGTAAAGAAAGAGCATCACCAGCAATCTGACACCTGGTATCACCAAGACGTGTGCAGATCACGTAATAAACCCGTCAAACATGTTAATACTACAGGATTGCGTAAGGGGGGGGGAGGCAATCCTTCCAAACATGAGGGAGATCTTCAGGGCCTTAGTGGATGAAGCACATCAAAACCCACCCAGAGAAGAGAACCTCCTTAAACAATTAACTTCACAAGGAACACGGGTTCATGCCGGACAGCCGTCACATCACCCGTTCGTCCTCATGAAAAACACGACGACGTGAATCGCTGAGCCTCTGGCGTGAGACAGGCATCACCTCCATCCTCTACTGACCCACAGCTCTGCTGTGACACACACTGCATTACATGCTGTGGGGAGACTCTTCTTTCGTCAACACAAACACACACCGAGAAAGAGGTTATTCAGAAACAGCAAGGCATGCAAAATCAAGACCAGGATTCAATCGACTGCTCACTCGAGGGTAATTAATTATAAACTACACCACGCATTACGCTTTGTCCGCCACCCCCACCCCCCCACCGAGCCAGGGCACATTAGCTAAATTAACAGTGGCCTAACTACCAGAGTCTCAGGGGACATCTAAACTAAACACTAAAGTTTTTAATTAGTAGTGCACAGCACAGCTAGCTGTAGAGGTACCTAACAGCTATGGGAGCAGATAGCAAGTGTTTCAGGGGAATTCCCAGAATCCCCGTCATTTCACACTGTCGGCACGGCAACATCCCCCAAAGAAGTTGCCACGGAGACAGACGACTGAAGATATTTTAGTTTCCTCTATTTTATATTCCACCCACACCGCTTATCCAGTATGGGGTGGGTTTTTGGCACATTAAAAATGTAAAATAGCATTTAACCAGAAACTACAACATTAATTTGCAGAGGTAAAATCTCAAGCCAAGGTGATTCTGAGTGCGGAGCAACGACTGAAGCCTCAAGGAAGATATAGTAACGGGAACAAAAACCCAGGCTGTCCCACCCTAAAACAAAAGGCTCCCCCAAGAGGAACATCCCTCGTTGGCAGGAGGGCAGCTGGGTTGTAGAACATGGACCATAAGGAGGACAGATGTCACGACAATGGCCACAAAGGCACGTGTCCCCAAGCAGACCAGCGTCTCAGAGCCCGCTTAACATCTGGCCTGACCAGCTGTCCAGAAACTAAGCCAGTAATGAATCCCATAACCTCAGCTATAAATGGAAAATTTATGCATCCATCTGTAATTATGAGGTGGGATGGTGGAACATCTCCCACAGGTAGGTGGCCGGCTGCACAGTGATATTCAGCATCTCCACACGATGCCATGTGATAGCGTGCAAAGAAGGTTATGATACAATCACCTGTAGTACAAACACTGGCTACATTTTGGAAAACTTGTGCCTGATGCAGAGCTTAAAAATTTGGATGGATGGGTATTTCCACAGGTATAAGGTATGCTGCTGCATCACTAGGAGAGTATAGTCTTGTTCAGTGGCCTAGTAAGCATTCAAACCCCTTTTAAGGGTAAAGTTACTTCTTACTGGCACCCGAGATTCTTTTTTCAGGCACCAAATCGTAGAAATTTCAGTGCTGTCACGCGACAGGAGCTGAAGAATGCAACTTTTTCCTTCCCCTTTATTGAATGACTCATAGCGGAAACCGAATTGGTGGTTTGGAACGCCTAGATGCCTCTTAAAAGTCACGGCTATTTCAGTGCAGAGGAGCACGAAAAGCAGGCCGTTAAGTGCTTCCCCCCCCCCGGTCCCATTAAAGGACCGGATTAAACTGCAATAACCGAAGCACTGACGGGACTCCGTTTCAAGCAAGCGGGGCAGAGATCGCCTTTCAGCAGCCAGCGACACCCCTTCCGCAAGAATGCAACTTTAATGCCCCGCCAATGTAATCAAGAGACGGGCGAAAAAATAGACAATTTGTAAGCCGGGTAGACGTCAAGCAAGTAGCAGCTCCAACACGGCGAAATGACAATAACAGCAGCTGGGCATTACCCGATTTCATCCCTCTCCTATGAAAATGCAAAACAAAAATTACAGCGCGTTCATGATCACGATAGTTCTAGGACGAAAAGCAGGGACGACCGGGCTTAATCTTCTCTGGCATCCACGTGCGCAATCAATGGTAAACGTTGATAACACCTAGATTGAACCGTATATGCAAAGCAATACAATTGAAAACCAGGCTTTTTGAACGTAGCGTTGACTCCTGCGGAGACGACCTGTGGATGCTCACCGGACTGCACACACTTACGATGTGTACAACTCATACACACAGCTCAGGGCTACTTGGTGGATGCTCATGTTCCCTCTGTGCAGAGCTGATTTCCTCTCGTAGTCCAAAGACATGCTGTCAGTCAGTAACTGGCATCTCTAAATTGCCTGTAATATGATTGAGTCCTGGTGAATGTGCCCTGTGAGGGGGTGGCAATCCCACCTCAGTTTTGTGCACCCTCCCATTCCCGGATAAGAGGGCAGATGAAAAAACGGATGGATTACACATTATTTGATTAACCACGTTAATAACAAGGTATATAATACGCACATCTGTGGTTCTCTACAGTGCCTGAAGATATCCGAGCATCTCCCCTAGTTAATCCGCCCCTGACCCTAATGCCAACCTACACGCCTGGGAAACGCGGTGGAAAGCCCAGCAGCCGCTGTCAGCGCTTAACTTCATGGGGGTAAAAGTTGACTCGATCCGTCCCCAGCAGCGTCTTACCTTGCAAGGAAAAGGCAGCGTGGACGCAACTTTCTCCATCGCCAGATTCCGGATGCTAGGCGTGAGAGGGCCGCGGCAGGTCGGGCAGCAGCTCAGCTTCTGGCGGCACTGGTTACACACCAGGTGGCCGGCCTGGCACTGCAGGATGGGCGGCAGCACATAGTCGAAACACACGGGGCACTCGAAGAGCGCGGTCAGCTCCGCCGACTGGCCCTGCAGCGCGGCGGGCGGCAGCGCCACGGACGCGGCGGGCGCGGCGGAGCCCGAGCCGGCCACAGACCCCGACACTCCGGCGGCGGCAGCCGCAGCTGCTGCCGCTGCCGCCGCGGCAGCTGCGGCGGCGGCCGCGGCTGCTCCCGAAGAGCCGCCGTGTTTGCCTCCGCCAGCCTTTCCGGCGAGTCCTCCGCCCCCGCCGCCCGCTGAGGACGGACGGCTCATGGCGACAGGTTCGTGTACTTGGAGCACCGTCAGATATTTTCAGAAAGCCGGAACCTCGCTTCTCAGTCGGGATGAAGACCGCTTTCCGAGCCTTTCCACCAAAAAAAAATTACCGACTCCCTGGGGACATAACATGGCCGCTGGCGTCTGATAGGGGGTCGAGCGTACAGTGGATACACCTGCCTACGAGTGACAGCGTGTCGGCCAATCAGAAATAGACTGTGGACGTCAACGTGACACGTTATGTGTGTTTACAAGCAAGGGTTTCTGGGACTTGTAGTTAATGCGCAAATCGTGCGGGCGCCCATTGGGAGCTTAGAGAACCATTGACTTGGGCAGAGTAGAGGGGGAATGTGCGGATGCTTATTGCAATTCGAGTCGATATGACACGCATGCGTTTGAAAAGAATTGCAACTTAAAGTTGTTCTCAAAGAAATGAAGGACACCGAAGTACTATTTTCAATGCAGTTTTTCACCTTTTTGAAAGTATTGAAATATATGATGTCATCCATGGGCGTCGATCCTATGGGACGGGGGAGGCGTGTACCCCCAATATTTAATTTGGCTTCCTTCGTCCCCTAGTGGATAGGCCTTTGTATACATATATGACAAAAGATACATTATAAAGTTATTTCAGTATACTGTGCTGTACCTATAATTAATATAATATTAATATATTTGTACATTATATAAGAATTGTTTTTATCTTGCACTCAACTTCACCATGTGTATGAGGTTTGAACATGGGATTGAACTCATAAAGATGTAATTCGTTAACAAATCATAGTAATCTGAGCAGCTACCCTCAGCAGATGTGGCTGGCTTTCCAGTATCCGGCTGGTTATGCTTTTGGTTTGGAGCAATTCTTAATAGCGCCAGTGTCAAGAGTTGTACCATAGATTGTACAGGGGTGCTTTAATGCATGGGCTCACCTGGGCTAAAGTCCGTGGGCTTCTGCTAAAGGGGGACTTGACTCAGCTTGCTTTACGAAATAATAAATTCCATGTTGAACCAAGACAGAACATTATTTGTCCTATATCTTTGCATCCAGGGTAAACAGAATTAAATGTGAACCATGTGACACCACCCCCAGCCCCCCTGCAATCGACCATACCATTGCAGAAAATTGTACGACTGGTTCCTCTGATTATGCCAACGTGCATCTGGAATTCCACCCATCCATTTATTTTCTATACTCACTTGTCCTATGCAGGATCATGGGGGCCCGGCTGGAATTCCAATCCTGGACCCTATTGGTGCAAGACAGGAAATTACCCAGAATGGGGGATCAAATTAGTGTGACGGACCCATTTAACCCTTTATCGCCTGTAATGCATTATTGTTGTTCCTTCAAGACTTCTTCTCACTTCCTTCTCATTTATTTCAACCCTTTCAGAAGCAGGTTTTTGTCCCCTCCAGGGTTTTGAATCAGTAGACTTCCTGTTGGGTCACACACTCTTCACTTTCACAGTATTGCTGCTCTATTGCATCTTCGTATTCAAATTTTTTTTTTTTTTAAAAACTTTTTTCGTAAAATACATTTTACGAAACGCTTCAACGCACAAATTTGCAGCCTAGCAGGGCATGATAAAGGCAACGATTACTATAGGAAGGAGCAACATAAAAGCAACTTTATTTCTGATGGCACCAAGTCACAAAGTCTTTATGTTACATTATATGTTTCAGTACAAAACTTGCAATGATCACTAATGTGGTTATTTATGTTACAAGGAAAAAAACAGAGAAAGGGGACAATCTTCAAAAACTGTATTTACAAAATGTTCTAGTTTAACAGCTGAGAGAACAAACAATTCATGGGGGGGGGGGGTCATAAAGCATCATAGTCATCGTCCTCTTCATGTTTCCTCTTCAGGGTGCTGGAGTCACTGGTGGAGTTCTGTGACACCAAGTTGGTTGTGATGAGAATATTCTTGGAGCCAATCAGCGATGGGTTTATGAGAACATTCTGGACTGTGGGCGTGGATGGTGTAGCTATGGTGAAAATTATGCAATTATTAATGACTACATAATACATAATTATTACGTATCATTATGTAACCAATTATATTTCACCAAATGCAAACCCCTCCCCTCATTCCAATATATTAAGACCCAGACAAAATCAAAATACTAACTACATATACTTTTAGTATATGAGAAAATCGATAAGCAAGACCTGTAAACTATACAAGTATCAGTAACTGAAATTTAAAAGATCACTGAATCAATTCCCATCAACTTTTAAATTACAGTCTCCATTTACAGCACATATCAGTATGTGCACCGAGGTATAAGATTATGACTTGATATTCTTTAACAACCAGCAGGCCTGCATGAACAAGTTAACACGGGCATCTTTTAATGACTAAACAATTGTAAGGGCCTCTTAAATGCTGGCCAGCTTAACTGGGACCAGTCTCACCATTTTGACCAGTATTTCCATGCAGCGAGTTTAGGACAGACGGCCGCTTTGGAGTAAAAGCTCACCCTGCAGACCCTCACCTGACTTGGTTGAAGAGGCCTGTGAGGACGGGATCTGCACGGTGAAGCGCTGTCCTGTGAGCGACTGCACCGAGGGGGTGGCTGGGGTGTGCAGTGTGCCACGTGGAGGGAGGGAGCGAGAGAGAGTGAGAGAGAATGCAGCAGCAAAGGTTACTCAGTAATATCCAGGAAGGGCTTCTGCACAATGACACTCATTCCATAGATGTAAGCTTCCATACTAGAAACTGTATCTCATTCAATGAAGCCATTATTATAGATACCAACGTCTTTGCCTTATTCTAATTCAGAGCCATTATGCATTACTATGGCTAGAATATAGACCAGCTTAAATTGACTTCATATTGATCCTATAGCAAAGTTATTGTGCATAAAGCGGTGGGCATAGAGCTCAGCACTAAGTGCAGAGACAGGACACAAAGTGCAGACAAAACAAAATAAGTCACATAGTGCACATAAATTAAAAGGTACATAGTACACAAGTAAAATACTCTAAAAAAATGGAATATTTATGCATTACAAAATAAAGAAAAAAAAATAGTAAAAAATTAACATGCTGCTTATATACTGTTTATGCTAACTCATCTTTTAGAGAATTAGATTAGATTCAACTTTATTGTCATTACACATGTACAAGGCAACGAAATGCAGTTTAGGTCTAACCAGTAGTGCAATAAAGGTATAAGTTATAAGTGCGCCTATAGAGATATGTACAAGAGAATGCAGAGATCTTGGTGACATTGCGTCACTAAATAACTCCAGATGTTTTAAAGGGGTTGCACAGAGTTCTCTATCCATTGCTGGTTTTCTTTTAAAGATATCTAGTGTGAAAGCAACAGGAATAGTGCCTGTGGTATAAACATATAGCTTCCTCATTAGCTCACCGAGCGTGGGGGTGCTTGGACGGCTGGACACGGCCCCCACGCTGAGTCGTGGCACAGTTATCCGGCCTGCAGATGAGGACGTCTGCATGGAGAGGGAAGTGCAGGTTACTGAATGACACCCTGGCTACCGTGCTGGCAACAAAGACCGGCCTCTGTGCTCATCCTCCACGTCGCGAGGGGCACGTCTCAAGAAGCCGGCCAGCTAATAAGCTACTTCTGCGTTCTAGATCAAGATATACTATCATTTATAACTTGTATTGCTTTTCAGATTAAAAAAAAATTATAATCACATTCGTCGTGAGCATTTCAGGGAACTTTTACTTTGAAAAATCCCATGCTATTACAATTTAGTGGGGGAACACTATTTTCCCCTGAGGTCCGAATTCCATCAGCAGCACAAAGCTAAGGTTCACTGCCCCCCCTGCCCCCCCACCCTCCACTTCCACAAGAACAAAACGCGAATAAAAGCAGGATAAACAAAACACAATTGTGGCAACATACAGAGTAGGGCCCATAATTTATTATTAGTTAGATGAAGGGGAATGAATTTCCATGTGGATGGTTATTTCTGTTTAAAGCCTTACATTAGCAGCTAATGATCAGCGCCTACTTAGAGGCTCTGTGAGGAAAGGAGGGGTTAAAACAGTGCATTTCTTACTCTAGAATGCCCCATCACCTTTTTCTGCAGTGACTTCAGTCTGTAATTAGGTGCGGTCAGACAATAGCGGTCAGGGGGGAGGCGTGGCCCAGTGTAGGGCTTGATCAAAGGCAGGGGGGTCTGATTCTTCTGCCTTGCGACCTCCAGCAGGAACTACAAACAGAGGACCAATATGCAACATTACAAGACGGTAGGAAGGAGCTTGAAAAAACAGCAACAATTCTGAATGGTTTTCTGTGAAACATGCAGTCCATGCAGTGCCTGAAAAGTGTGTAATAGGATCCATGTATCCAATCATAATTAATTTTGCTATTTGCATCTTCATGATAAGTCACAGTATTACCATTTTATACTGTACATAGATGTTTGGTGTCAGGTCATGTCATTTGCATGTTGTCTATCATTGTCCAGGTCCATGCATACCTGCCTATGTTATACTGCTGGCAGAGTTCTATATATGCAGTGACAGTGAAGATACGCAAGACTTAAGTTACAGTGCATCTGACATTTACTACCATCCGTGTTTTTGCATTTGTCACAGGTCACTGTCTGTCATTATCAGAAACGTATTGGCTGAACTAATAAAAAATTCAACAAATAATCCAGGTGGGGCGTTGCACTGGGTTCGGTGCAGACACGGATCCAGGAGAGCCACTGCATTTTCAGAGCCCAGGCACCGAATGAGAATAACTTACATCCCGGGGAGGGGGAGAAGTGAAGGACTGGTCCATTCGACACTGGATGGCCAGCCTGATGTCGTCAGCATCCACGTTGGACTTCTTCGCATGAGTGGCGTAGATTTTGGCATCTTCGATGATGGTTGTTACATACCCTAAAGATCAGCGATCAAAAATGATACATAGTAGTCCTTTCAAGGACTACACATTTGCATATCAACTTCCCAAATTAAATGCTAATCCACAGCAGGCTACTCACTGTAAGTGAATTCCAGCATTTGATTGATCACTCGCGGTTCATATTCGGTGATGCCCATGTCCTTTAGGATCTGAATCATGACCTGTTATGCCGCGGAATTAAAGTCACGTGACTTTGATGACATGAACGACGATGACTTCTGTAATGCCACTAAAGCATATTTCATCTCCAGTTTTCGCGAAAATGTATTTTGCCGATTGATTGCTGCACCTATTCTTGGCTGGAGGTAATCTGATTAAATACCCCTTATAAAGTACGACTGCACATGTCTTTACACAAATAAGGCAGCTGGAGTAAGCAAACAGCTATTTTTTCCAAATCTGGGGACATATGAGTAAATACTGGCTAAACTTGCTTACGTGAAATTGATCTATGGGTTTCACATGCTGTTAAAACCATTCACTCAGTAAAAATATTCAACTTTCAAGGCAAATTGCTGCAGACAACAGTTTCAAAAAACTACTCGGCGTACCCGCTGTCCGGCTAGCTGCTGATATACCAAAGCAAGAAGCCATCTTTCCCAAATATTTCACAAATAGCATAACTACCACAATATTCACAGCTATTTACGCATCAGTAAGTACAGTATTCAATGAAGATATTTCCCATAAACAGTGTTTTTTCACCTACTTGTGCATCTTTAGGCAATGTTTTCGGAGACGCCATCTTCGAAAAGCCGCCTCACTGCCTTCCGGCACGACACCACACCCCTTCCGACTGGCGCCACTGCACGTCATTAAAATATAGTTTCGCATCCACCGGTAGATGGCGACAAAACGATAGCTTCTCAATACGCATTCATTCTGCGTTAGATTTTTCCATGTACTGTACTGTATTTTTCTTCTTTCCTTCTTGGCTTATTCTAAGACTTTGTTTATTTAGTTAATAATGGTATTTTATGACATTGCTGTAGTTCCGCTGTTGAAATGTACGTACTACAAACAAACTTATTACAGAACCCTATAAATTATGTATTCAATGTAAACAATAGTAATCAAATAATGCCAGTCTAAACACTGAAACTAAAAAGCAAACAACCACCCACCTTTATAGAGAAAGATGAACTCTGATAGTCATTTAAGAAGCCGGTTAAGGGTTAATTCTTCAGACATGGTTGATGCATTCAGAAGGCTGTTTTCTCTTTGGGAATCAATGGAATAGCATATGAAATATATGTTCCGTTTAAAGTTAATAACACATGAAAAGAATCCCTAATCCATAACCCAAACGATGAATTTATCTTGAAGAATAACATTTAACCCCTTAAAACAAGGATCCTGGAAGTAATTGTCTGTACTGGTTTCTTCCTTTTTTGTCGTAAGATTTTTGTCACCCTCTGGATTCACACCTTTCCCTGACTCCTAGGGACACATGTGGAGTGATAGCTGCAGAGACGTCATGCAAAGGGCTGCTTTTTCAACAGCAAAAGAAACAAAATGCAGCGTACTTAAATGAAAATGTTAATATTTCCCTTTAGAACATTTTAAGTACCTACCAGAACAATTGGGAAGCACATAGTTTGTGCTCCTACATTATTTTCTTTAAACATATTGGTTTAGTTCGATCTTTTTCTTTTAGTAAAATATTGAGCCATACAGATGGATAACTCTGTCAGGTACTGTAGGTGGTTATATGGTAATGACTTTATGGCAATGGTCAGCTTTGCTAATAGGTCGGTCTGGGTGTGTCTGAATTCAGTTGCATCCGTTTTGGTCCAAAGTGACGTACAAGACAGACAGCAGGATTATCCTGTCCCCGGAACAATTAGGATTAAAGGCTTCACTCAATGGCCCAAAAGTGAGATAACGCTCCGGCCACAGAATTTAAACTGGCCGCCTCCCAAATATGGTTACGGTGTTCTCCTTTTGAAATTTTTAATTACGAATTTGGCCTTTACACAATGGTAGAACAACAGCATGTACTTGCCGGAGTTGCTAAATTAATTGGAATGCAGCATGCTGCCTCTCTAGTTTTCCTGGATTCGTTAAGCTTTGGTCCTTTTGTACTATGTCTTGAGCGTTTGTAATACAATAATTATTTACAGTTATAGTTATAAATCAATACAGTTTACGGAGTGCACTTTGTCTAAATAAGACGAAAATGATCTATTTACATACATAATCAGTAGCGACTCAATTTGCTGCTTCACGCATTTTACAGTGACGAACGAGCACATCCTCTTGGTTTAATTGATAGTTTAGTTAACTGTCCCGCATCATTATTTTACCTTAACTCACATGCGACCCCCTATGATCAAATTGCAGTATTGCAGTATCGGTTCACAAAGCGGGATTATAAATACTGGCAGCTGCTCAGGCAAAGACTCAGTTGCGCAGCGCCTGCGTGTCAGGGTTTCTGCTGCAATGAAAAAGCAATGGCGGGGACGGGCTGCTTTAATTATTAACCTGCGTGAAATTAACACTGTAGTGGAAACATATTTCCAAATTACGTTGAACTAAGTCCACATCTGGGTTCCAAGACAAACGATTGAAGCGCGCCTTCTCGCTCCCGTCTCCGTAAGTAGGCTCCTGAGTTTTTCAAATGCATATTTTTTCATTTTCTCGTGTATATTCAACTGGTTTGCTCGTTGTTGGTATTATTTCAACGTTTTACCAGAAGATATTATCTGCCATATAAGAAATTATACAAAGCTGTATGGAACTACGTTACTTACAAATTTTCTGCTCATTCTGCTTCCTCGATTGGAAGACTTTCTCTTAAAAACAACAATGTCCATCATTAAAGATTTATAGGAAGTTGAGACAAACGATGACAGCGATACCACGCTTAGGTTTCTTAGTTCAGTTTCTGTGCTAAAATTATAAATAGGAAATGATAAATGTAATTTACGAGCTGACTTTTATTAAATACATTTCTAGTACTGTGATCATGGCGAATTTGATAAATGTTACCGTGGCACACCGTCGAATCGTAACTTCTGTGTGAGTAACGGTGCAGGCGAACTGCAGTAACGCTAGTAGTGATGCTTAAAGCCTAAGATCAGCAGCCGTACATCACTGCATTTTACTGTGTTTTTCCCCAGGTGATTCCTGCTCCCCGCTGCATATGATGGCTTTCGCTCGGGGTCTCATCGGTCTGCGCGGCTCTTTGCTGCTCCGGCGTGAAGCTGCTCGCGCCTCAGCTCGTGCACCTTGGAGCCTTCGATGCGTGCAAATCCAGGTGATCGGCACGCGCTGGCAGCACACGGCGCCCGCCTCCATAAAATGCAACTGGAATCTCCGAGAGGATTGCTTTGGTACGCAATTTCTAAGTGAAGTGTTTCTTACACGTGACATCTATTCAGTTTTATTTAAATGTGTAAAATGAATGTCTTCTGACCAAAGTATCACAAGTGACACTTATTCGTGATCACTTTTGCATCAGCTTTGAGTGTAAATAATGTGTTGCAGAACTCCAATATGGGGACTTGGTAATGCACTTTGACTATGTGTGGCTACGGGACCACTGTCGATCTGCTTCCTGCTACAACTCCAAGACCAACCAGCGAAGCTTGGACACAGCCAATGTGGAACTCGCCATACGACCCACGAAGACAAGGGTGGATGAAGAGACGCTGTTCCTCACGTGTGAGTTCTGGAAATTCTTTTCTTGTCACCCACAGTGGCAGGATTCAGCACAGTATAGCATTACTGTGCCACAGTGAACATGTGAAGTTTTAAATGCGAGAAGATTTGAGGCTGATTTAAAAAAAAAACCAAAAAAAAAAACATGAATAACCAGTTTTTATGCTCTCGTGAACATGAATGGGTGTGTTTGTTAAGGGGATGGACTTTGTGTTGAGTAGTCTACCCTATAGCCGATGGCTGACTGTATTAGCATGGTCTGTGCTTGTCAGGGCCCGACGGACATGTAACGCGGTACGATCTAGGCTGGCTGGCGCGGAACAGCTACGAGGGCCAGAAGCAGAGCTCGGTGCAGCCGCGCATTCTGTGGAACTCCGACATCTACACCAAGGCCGCCATTCCAGCCGCTCAGTGGGAGAAGTTCATGATCTGCGACGAGGAGCTGAAGAAGTTCCTCAGCAGCTTCTTGCTATATGGCATTGCCTTCGTGGAGGGTGTCCCAGCGACCTTGGAAGCCACAGAAGAGGTCTCCGACAGGGTCAGTCTCATCAGGTGGGGACAGTGCTCTACCTATATACTTCTTCAGGTCTTGGCTACCAGTATTAAACTCATTCTTACCGTGATAAACGAATCAACCGTGAAGTTTATGGTGTAAAACAGGGGTCACCAACCCTGGTCCTGGAGAGCCACTATCCAGTAGGTTTTCTATCCTACTTGGTTTCTGATGAGCCAC
>JABFDZ020000067.1:2232043-2249384 GCA_019775955.2 Pollimyrus isidori
GGGTGGTCAGCCGTGCTATCATGCTGGGGGTGGGGGGGTATATTAAAAATAAATTAGAGCTCCAGCTCACATGGTTTGTGGTGTTAGTGGGTGCGATGAACACCAGGAGAGGGGCAAACTCTGCAGTACGGAGGAGCTTCAAGGTCTGCAAGAGAGTTTTGTGCCATTTTATGGGCTAATTTTCCTCAATCTCACACTTAATTCCTTTAACACTGAAACATCTGCAGTATATGTATCCCGGTTTGCAAACAGCTACCTGTGGCTCCACGTCCAGCACGGCGATCTTGTCCTGCTCATGGATCTTCTGGATGGTCTCCAGCTTAGTGCCAAACATGTTGCCCTGGAAGCTGCCGTACTCCAGGAGCTGGTTCCCCGTGATGCACTTGGTCATCTCGTCGTTGGAGATGAAGAAGTACTCCTTGCCGTTCTCCTCGTCTTTCTTCTGAGGCCTGGTGGTATCTGCATATACAGGTGTGACAAGAAAAGGTTCACCAGAAGGTTCCGCTCATATTCTCGTATGGCGTCATGACGGCACAGCCAAACTCTACTCACGTGGTGCCGGGTACATGAACTTCTCAGGATATTTGGTCAGCAATGAGTTTTTAATGTGGCTTCTTCCCACACCGGGTGCCCCTATAAAGATTTATGGGAAAGTTCACCGTCTTCTGATTGGACAGCACAGTAAAAGTACTGCCTCCCTAGAGGAATGACCTCTCTCCTGGTAGTATCACGCAGTGTCAGGGCCGCCTTATTCGCTGAAGGTGCACGTGTCACTGCTATGAATTCCTGAGCTTACCAATCAGCACTAAGGTCTTTCTCTTGAAGGCAGGCAGCTGTACCACCTCTTCATAGGAAATCACATCCAGCTGGTCAAAAACTGGGAGACAGAGCAGGTAGACAGAGGGTCTGTATGCACATGTGATGAATTATGTAGACAAAGGTACAAAAGGTCCATCGGCTTCTCTGAATGATGGCCGTTTTGGCGGAATATTATCGAATCCCTACTTCATTTAAAGACTCTGCAACAAACCTCCACTGACCTTGTCAGAGCACCTACGTGGCAACTGATCAGACCCATAGTAGCCGCCAATATTCATTCACCCCACCCACCCCCTTCACACAGCCTTTTATATAGCTGGACATGTCACAGAAGTTTCCTGGGGAAAGAATAAACCGCAACAGTGACACCAAGAGACGGGAGATGTTTGCTTACCGGAACTGTGCTTGGCCAGATACTTGTCTTTGCACTTTTTCTTCTTGCCAAAGGGACTGCAGGACTGGCTCCCCCCTGTGGCCACTTTGGTTTTACTGGCCACACGCCTTGGGGGGGTGGGGGGGGTGGTATGGAGAGGAATAAAGGGAAAGAGAGGAGGACGGGGTTTTAGAGAGAAAGTGAAGGACAAAAAGTTACATAATCCTGGGGGAATCTTTCACTGCTACCTGAGCATTTATTGCAAGCAAAGAGCTCTGGATTAGAACGTACCATTCCTGGAGCTCAGGGGAGGGGATGAGTCCGGCAAAGTCGGCCACCGAGCTATCCACTCGCCCTTGCCACCAGTTTGGGTCCTGCTTGTTGATGATTTGTATGATGTCGCCGGTTTTGAACTTCAGCCCTGCCTCTTTGCAAGGAATGAGGTCATCCTTGGTTGGTTCGTAGTCAAACTGAGCCCTGATGTACATCTGTGGAAATGGCAGGTATCACTGCTGTGAGAAGCCGAGCTAGGAGCCTTAAAGAGGATTCTGGAATGGTGAGTTTATCTTCTTCAGTATTTTCATATGGAAGATAAATCCAGGTTTATTCAAAGGGTGACACTGAAGAACCTCACACTGAACAAAAGCAGATTTGTTTGGATTCTGCTTTAAAAAAAAAACATCAAATTAAATGAAAGTTGGGGGCAAGAGAAAAGAAAAATCTGCAGGCAAAAAGAAATTTTAGGATCTTGGTTAGTGGACAAACATTTTCTATCCTTTATTTCCAGCCATTGTTAACCCATGTGGATTTTGTCTTAAATACAGTTTACCAGAAAGCCAACATAACGAATCATTCCCCTGGATCCCGTGTAGTGCTCTACTAATCACATTACTGCTGCCAGAGCAATGATTTGGCTGGAAGAAAAGAAGTTTTAAAAGATAATTATTCCAAGATCAAGAAACCAGCGACGGAATATGAATAAGAGTTTGATACACTGCCATCACTTGCCACACTGCAACAAGCAATTATTTTCGTAGCGCTAATTGTTTTGAAAAAATAAAATTTTTGTTCTAAAATGCAAATTTGTTTAACTAAATTTTAATATACGAACATCAGATGCATGATGAGCTTATATATAATAAATACAGACAGATGCCTGTTCCGTCAAAAACGCGTTTAGAAGCGACTTTCAATTTGGCTTGTAGTTACACAGTTTGGCCAGCTGATGGCAGAATGAAACACGTCTCCTCGTGTTTCCAATCACACTGGAAAATCTAAAAAGAATTCTCTATGAAAGGTAGTAGTGGAATCTAATGATCAAATAGTCACCTGTGTCATTCATTTGGCTTAGAGGAGGCCCAGCCTGACAAAGAACAAATTTTTGTTTAAACAGAGTGATTTTTGCTGGGGAGAAAGCAAGGCTGCTGACCACATAGGAGTTAAAATCACACACCTCTCTGCTTAATTTTCAAGCATGTTTGAGCTATTCCAAGTGCTTACTAAGCACACCCACAATATATTAAATAAGTTGAACACTAGTTACATTAAAATGTGAGCAACTGGGTTCCGAATACAGGGATTTGTATAGGTCATTGTTGGGCAGTATTATGGTGATACTTCCATATCCATCTATTCTCTGTACCCACTTGCAGTATGCAAGACACTATCCCAGAACCTATGGGCACAATACAGGGAATAACCCAGGATGGGATGCCAACCCATCGCATTTCACTTTCACTTTCACTTTCATGCCAGATTTTGCTCATTAGTCATGCACATTTCACTATGACCCGAAACAAGCATGACAGACGGAAAGAGAGAGACAAATAAAAGCCAGATTTCAGATCTCTGGCCTTTTGGAATATGTAGCACATGCTTGAAAATTATTTTCCTTGTGCTGCCTGCACTTAGAATTCCATTCAGGCAATGATTGTTTTAACGTCGTGCTGATTTGGCAAGTAAATCTAATCATTCGATTAGTATCATGCACCGGTTTTTAGGGACTGATTATAGGACATTACCTGACAGGTAAGTAAGCGGGACTGCTGCTTGGGGATTATCTTCAGAGTTACCACACCGTTTGTGTCTTTCTGCAATAGATGAATTTCAAACAGATTAGCATCCCAACTCCAAGGGCCGGTTTCCCGATCAAGGATTAAGTCTAGTCTTGGACGTAATTGCCGTTTCAATGGAGATTCACCACTGTAACTCAAAGCTAGTCTAGGTTTAGGCTTAATCCTTGACTGGGCAACTGGCCAAAAGAGTTCAAGGTAAAATGAGTTATTTTAGAAATCCCATGCAGCCGATTCTCTGGATACCCCCCCCACCCCAACCCAAGAACCCAGCCTTGCCAGGATCTTTTGAAGTTGGTCGACCGACTGGTTGGCGACGCTCCGTCCGTTGATCTCTGCTATCTCGTCTCCTTCATGCAGTGACCCTGAGCAAAGATGCGACGGGGAACCAATCAGTGTTGAGCTACGGGGTCACGGTGACATAAAAGACCCGGACCAATGGTGAAGGACCACGAGACAGACTGGCGTCAGCCCGAAAGCATCCAGCGTGCTACCTTGTCTGTGCACCATCCCCCCGTGCAGTATTCTTGCGACTGTGCATCTCTGTTTTTCGTTTAACTTTAGCGTTACGCCCTTTGAGTAGAGAAAGACAAAAGCAATGGATTATTAACGATAAAGAACACAGAAGGTTAAAGCCTCTTTACATCCCAAGAGTCATGGGGAACATTCACATGTATCCTGGAGTTGATATTACCTTAATCTGAGTTTTCACAGCTAAAATTATATATAGATACAAAATCATGTATCATCTATTATTATGGTAACACTTAAAGTTGTCATCTATGATGCATTATACCTTCACAACGCATTAAAATTGTTGGTATAAAAATTGATGAAGCATTTCAACATCTTCTATTGACAGTAATTATGCATTATAGTGTTGATTTTTAATCATTCATAAGCTTCAATGAAGCTCTCATCTATAATCCATTACAGAGAAGATGGTGGTGCAGAGGGCAGTGCTGTCGTTCAGCAACCAGAGGGTTGCCGGTTCGAGCCTTCTCCTGACCCCATCAAAGTGTCCTGGAGCAAGACACTGAACCCCAAATTGCTCCCGGTGTGCAGGTTGGCGCCCTGCGTGGCAGCCTTCGCCACCGGTGTGTGAATGAATGTGTGGATGGGTGGATGTGAGGCAAAAATTGTAAAGCGCTTTGAGTGCTCGGAAGAGTAGAAAAGCGCTATATAAAATGCAGTCCATCCATTTTTACAGATACAGATAATACATAATAATGCCTGTTGATATTCATAGCATTTTTGTAATGTTTTATGAATGCATTATAATGTAAGATGAATGTGTCTTATAGACATGACATTCATAGAAAGTATTGCCATTATTTCATTATATATATATATAAAATTTGACATAATATTTTTGCATCTCTTGCCCATATGAAGTTTTTCTTGGTTTTGTCTCCCCCTATGTGCGAATCAGATGTATTGCTGGCGGCTTGACCGCTTACCATGGGCTCTGAGGGATTTTTCTCGAAGGCCACCTCGCGCATGATGCTCTCCTCTTTGCCATTCATCAGGCTGCCGTTGGCGAGCACCTCGTCGCTCTTGGCGTCGTGCATCTGCGCTGTCCCCGCCTGCGAAGGAAACGCTGCCACTTTAAGTTACTTAACACAGTACCGCATGCTAAAATGCTAAAGAAAAGAAAAGACAATTCATGCTACAACGTTCATACAGATATAACCCACTGAGTTCTGGTAAAGCCCGTCACAGCCAACAAATTTAACAAGGAAATTCAAGGACATAAAAAAATTGTCCTTGACATTCATTAATTTTTCCTTAAAAATGATATATTTTATGTCTACGGTTATTAACATACACACTTAAAAACTTCAAAGAGGATAGCTAGGCAGCAGGTATATGTATGTTAATAAGCCAGATTTCCATTCAGGGATGAACTGCTATGTACACAGTCATTTTTTTTATGTTAATACGACTCGGATCTTTAAAAGGTTTTTTTCTGACATTTGTGTCTCCCCGCAGCCCTGTTTAATTAGGAGTTTTAACATATGCTGTGGGTTAAACATTAATCCCACATTTTTAACACCTCATTAGACTGTGACAACTCAGGCCAGTGGGCCGTGCGCGGCATGCGGCGTCGCTATGGAGACCGGAGGCGGCTGCTCCGCTGCGGTGCCCGGCCCCGTGTCACCGTTTATACAAAAATAAAGAAGAGGCTCCCGTAAAACTTAAAAAGCCCATTATGTCGATAAACGGCATCCCATAACGTTCAGCCAGCTGTGCAGTTTGGGACCAAGCGGGTCTGTGTGAAGGTATTTCCCAGGCAGTGATATTTTAGACTGATTAATTCAACATGGCAGAATGTAAATGTTACACATCTTATAAAAACAAAGGAGGCTATGAGATCACAATAATAGATTCTTCATTGATCCCCGTGGGAAAATTCCCTTTATGCCTCCCCCCCCCCACCACCTTGCTCTCTATAAACGAGAGCAAGCTGGACGCGAAGGGAAGCATCCAGAGAGCTGGGGGTTAAGGGCCTTGCTCAAGGACCCCCAGATGTGCAGAGACTGGGGCTCGAACCGGCAACCTTCCGATCGCAGGCACAGAGGCTCAGCCCACTGATCGATACGGGAAGATGAGACAGGAAATGAGATCATGACCACACCGAAAGGAAAGCATATATACAAGATAAAGTGCAGGTCCATTACACAGGAAATCAATACCTGCCTGGGAAAAGAAAAATATCTGTACCCTTGTGATAATGAACGGCCAAAAGGCCTGCTACCCTGATGATACATATCCGTCACCGCTGTACGTTTCTGCAAAACACCATACGCTGAATTGAACTGGAACAAATATAACAAAATTATACACAAGAAATAAATTCCCAGATTCACACACAGCGGCTCGTGCTTAATTATGACTAACAGCTTTGTATATATAGGCCTGCTTAGTAGTGTCACTTTCGTTGTTGTGAGTGATGTGGTTTGAAGGGGGAACAGAAGACTCCGGAAAATACCCTCCGGGGCACCTGCAGTCCTCATCGGTTAGCAGAGGAGAGCCAGGCGGCTGCCGCTCGCTGCATGTCCTAAAGCCTTTTCCAGGGAAGTAACGCTCTGCTCTTCATTGTCAGCAAAGCCAAAAGAGCAGGAACGCTCACGTTTGCGGCTCCGCTTCGCACGGCAATGCGGCCCCCTTGACGTCACGGCACGGATTGCCGCGTGCTGATGTGAAAGAGGAATTTACAGCCCTTATCTCAGCCGTTCGCTAAGGACACTTGCATATATTTTAAATCAGCCGCAAGTATCTACAAAATGCATATAAAATAGATTCTCCGTTTTTATCTCGGTGGGTGTCACAATGCCACAATTCCAGGATCCCCAGATGAGAGGCTGGTTATCTGCTTCCTGGGTGAACGGCATTCTGGGATTCCCACGTTGCCATCGTGCCCTCGGATGATCCGCGTTCTGCTCTGCCACGTGGCTGGCCCGGTTGCTGCTTATAAAAGGGCTTTATGGGGCACCGGCTATAACCGGGTTGCTCAGTGAGTCGGGCTTATCGCCACACCCTGCAGTTTATACCCAGCGGGACTTTACCGGCTTTAAACAGCCCAGGTTATTTTACCAAAGCAATTCTGACCAAGGGCACGACAGCTTGGTTCACCTTTAGACTTCATCAGACAACCTACGAATTATGCGGCCACATTTTCCACCCGATAAACCCAGGCTGCTACGCTCCTAGCGGTTTAGTCCAAAAGATCATTTGGGCTCGTATACCAGAATAACGAGTACAGACACTCAATTCACAAGCCAAACACAACACATGTTTCCATTGAGTTAAAAACATGCTCCATAGTTAGTAGAACTTTAAAAGACGTTTCATTTAGGGAGGGGAGCTCTTTTGTTATCTTTGACATATCCATAACAAGGTTAACCAATCATCTTGGAAATTAGCGTGTGATGTATATCAATTTACATCTCCACGGAAATATTCCGTGCCTGTATCCTGTTACGAAACAAAAGGTTATTCACTGAATGACCTTGGTTATATAATTTCTTTGAGAATAAAGTCAGCCTTCCGTCTATGATATGGGATTCAACAGGACAAGAGGAAACTTAAAGTATATTTTAGTGTGCTTTAATACTAAACTAATTTGTGGGTCAGCATCTCCAGATCAGTGGATGAAGCAGACATGTCCACAATCTAATATTCATGCCAGGGGAAACTTTCAGAGGTGAATCATCTTTGCCAAGTACAAATCGGATTAACCATCTCCCGAACTCTTTAGCATAAATCTTTCCATTTTCGACACACTATACCCATGTCACATTGGCCAGTTTCGTCACTCCTACTGGCTATTTAGCGCACAAACAGTCAGAAAAGTGTGGGCACGCATTAAACTATCTGACCCACTTAATCTTCTTAACAGGGAGACAGAAATAGTCCCTCCGATCGAAAAAAGCAACGCTTTCTTGATACAGGTGATAAAGCCTTTACATCTTTATGTAATGTCACGTGTGGATCGGTCTGTTTTCTGTTCCTGTCAGGTTTATACTCTGGCTGGTTAGTCTTACCGTCCGAGTAATTAATTCGACAGAAAAAAACACGCTAAAGGCAGAGTGTCCCCCTGCGTACCTCTCGTATTCCACAATGCACCTAGATATAAAACTGTCGCTTAGCGCAGGCCAGGTGACTTGTACGTATGGCCTTCCCACACTGAAAAAATCCGTGGACGGGCCACTGACAGCCCGGCAGCTGCGGCGAGTAAGTGAGCGTGTGCTTAGTTTTCAACCTGCGCCTTCGTGATCTTCCTTCATGGTACTGATATTTTCATGAATTTATGAACCCACACTGTGTGAAAAATTACTGTGTGATATCAAGCCCTTGCGGACGACCATCTTTTCGGTGTGTATACTTATCGTTTTCTTTTTCTGTTTTTCATATAACGATAACACATGTTTAATACAGTCATGAAATAATGTTTATCTATGCTGACAAATCAATTTCTTTGAAAAATAACAACACAGACCAGACTGCCGGCTGTCATTCTCATTCCTCGTCATCTGTTTGTTCCGTTTGTCATCGGACCAGAGAGCAAAAATGGGGAAATTTCAAGTTTGTCGGCGCGATTTGCTGATTTAGTAACTCAGGCCTGAAAATCAGACTGTTGCTCTCCTAGTGACTGGAGCATAGAAAAGAGGAATAAAGGATTAAGCACTTAAATGATTACTCAATTAAGCTTCACTGCGATGCTTCTGGGAATTTTCTGTGACGTCTCGATCTACTGAAAAAAAAATGTGTGTGGGGGAGATGCTAAACAGGTCACAACTATGGTCTTCAGCACCAAAACCCCCAACCCTGACCCCTACAGTACAACTACTTGAAAAAAATGAAAGTGCACTGTAATGACGTAGAGAAAGAGCGATGCAGGGTGTTATCAGAGAGTCAAGGGCAAAATTACAAGTACAGAACGCACAGAACTGCCAGTCCCGACCCTGACCCGGATAGTTGGGGAACGTCACATGTCGGTAGGAAGTCAGACGTCAGTTTAAAGGTCTGTTTGCGCTGTCAGGATAATGAGTATCTTGTCACTGCATGGAAAAAAATGCACGTGTCAGCTAAAGTATAGTCTAGCGAAGCATTTTTTTTTCCCTTTTGGCAATGTGTTAGAAATGTGCGCATGCGCCGCTGTACAACCAGAAGGCAACGGCAATGGTCGTATTGACCTTGCCTTAAAAACGAGCTCGCATTCATCAAGGACTGCAAAACATGTATAGTCTGACCTCCGTATATGAAAATATGTACAACATGTAATGTAAAATATCCTCCAGGGTAGAGGTGGAATCCTTTAAAAGTGAGAGAAATGCGTGCGATTTTACGGTAATTATTTGAGAAATCCGAAGGAGCATCTGCTTATGTATGAAAACAAGGTAAGGTCACAGATGGTGAGCGATACAAGAGGCTGAAAATATAAGCAGAAGGGACTTAATTTAAAAACTAGAAAAGAATTTCTCTCTAACTTTTTCGTCGTTTTCAGAGCAAAACGACTCGATCTGGTCCAGGATCGGATAGATACATGGCCTGGAACAAGCTGCCAAGAAATGACATCCCCGATGAAGAAGCGCAGTTGCTGTTACAAAATTATTCTCGCACCTCATGAAAGCTACACTTCCCGTTTCTGGTTTTCTGACATCAAGGCTGTCATATGAGTAACAGAAAAAGGCGCAAATTCAGATAATTCTGTGTCAATGAACCCCCCCCCCTCCCCGCCATAAAAATTCAACTTAAAAAGACCAAGAAACATAACTTGCTGAAATAATAGGATACAACGTTTAGTCAGATTACAAAGTTAAAGGAAAAAAATGCACTTGAGGCTAAAATTTCATTGGAACCAGCTTGTATTTGCTTGACAATAACATTTATGTCTCCTGCCTGTAATTTGTGAGACAGGTTCTTCTACAGCAGGTTTGTGCCTGTAGCTGGGGACGTTTTTTTGGCATACTAGGATTACTTGGTTAAGAACCATTTTATTTTAAACAAATAATGTTAAAGCATTATGCCGCATACCTCAAATGAGCATCTCTCCAGCAAAAACTACAGAAATTATAACACATTAATCACAATTCAGAAGATAGAAAAATATGAACAACACTAAACTCGTGCCTTGTTAAATTCCGGGTTTGGCTGCTCCTTTTCAGCCCAACCCCCTTAGTCCTTAACGACGAGGCATTGTCTTGGTCGTATCCAGAGGGTGAAAAACACTCTGAGTGCGTATTGATCCGCGCTGAAGCTGCAGGGTCATGCCAGTTAATCAGCAGTAGGAAAAACGCCCATCAATTAGCCCGGCTCCGCGGGACAATAAGGGGCGATGAGCAAAAAAATAAATCGAAGCGTCAGAAAACATTCCGCGCTGATGGACTGTACGAAAGGCACACGTCAGTTAATTTGGCCAGAAGGCACGTGGGAAGGTTTAGGTAAAACCCGAGGAAGCGGTGCTTCTGGAGATCGGTGAGCAACAGGAAAGCTGGTTAACAGGAAAGCTGGTTAACAGGAAAGCTGGTTAACAGGAAAGCTGGTTAAGCGTCATGGACGCTTAGCCTAATCGTTCTTTCACATATTTAAAATGTTTGCTCTGTAGAAGGAGAACTGACAAATGAGAATGTTTGGGGCATTTCGGGGGAACATATTAAGGCTTCTCTACCTGCCCCCCTTTCTAACGTGCCGCATGTTTGGACGAACCCACCAAAAAAAAGAAAAAAAAGAAAAAGAAACAGACGAGGCCAAAGACATTTGAAGAAGGCTGCTTCCTTTTATGTGAAAGGATTAATCCGCTGCAATACATGACTCAGAGCGTGTCTGCAAGGGTGCGACTTCTGATAGGTTCGAAATCCGGTGCTGAAGAACAGCCTAGAATCCACATGCCCCTACACACAAAAATCCCAGAGAATTAGCCCCCACACACTACCAGGGAAGTCCCATACATATAGCTATAGACAGCAGCGTATTCAAAAATACGTGGCATTAAATTTGACATTTGCCAGTGCCGGATTTAAAATGAGTAACAGCTCGCGACTTTCTTAGAGGAGGATGACTGTAACATGTATTATAGCTGAACTCGTTCTGCTTGTCTGAACCATCAAGTTGGAAATAATTAAATGGTGTGTAGTGAGGTGTGTAAAAACTCATTTATGGCTCTTATCCCAGGACATTTATCTGTTGTCTGATTTAGTGAAATTTGCTTTGAAGTCAACCTGAAGCTTCTGAATCACCCTTGGTGTTTCAATTTGAGAGGAGGTTTAGGGGCATATTTCACATAACCCACATAAGACTCTTTTCTACATCTCCATGCAGGACTAACCAGGTCACTTAATGCTTTTCTTCTGTCTTTTCATTTCTGAGCAGAACACAAAAACGTCAGTGCCTCGTTTGCCTGTTGGCAGTGCCCATCGCCGCTCTCATTCTGAAAGACCACCTCCCTCTGACACAGGAGAATCCCATCAGTGCAGCTTCTTGTTTGATTACTCAATGGCCATTCAGATCAGGTAAATCCTTCAGAACAAGGCCCTATTGTGTATGCTCTGTCCAAAACGTCAATGTCCCTGACTGGTCAAGGCTCACTAGAAAAAGACTAAACACACAATTTTTTCTTAGAAACCCATGTTACTAACCACATACTGTCGTTGCTCTAGCTTGGGTGCCACTTCAACAGCTAGATTAAAAAAAATAAAATACCGACGGTTAATTGGTAAAGACCAGGCCAAAACAGTATCACCTCCTCAAACACAACAAATAAGACTGTTACTGTTAACTGCTTCAGTGTATTCGTACATTACATGATAAATCAAATGACACAGTTAAACTACACATGATCCTAAAGACTACATTTTTTTTTTTTACAAATCCTTGGCCCGGTTAATATTATATGCAAAACATGTAATGAGAATATTACAAGTTATATAATGATTTGTTGTAGATTCACATTACCTATTGCATCAGTGATTTTAGGACTGAATGTGCTCTTGAGCATTAGTTTCGCAACTTGACGTGTTTGCCAGTTTCTGTTATTAGCTATTGAAACCATTAACAACAAACGCTACAATACAGGCTGAGAACATATGAACTACCGCTGTCCCCAACAACATTTCGCGTTGAGACCAATGGCAGCGGTTAAAATACACGATAGTGAAGAGCAGGCTTTAAAAATAGCGCAAATGACTTATTGCTTAAAAGTTCACAGTGGCATTACGGCGATGATCCCGAACTGGGTAGTACCAGAATAAACCAGCGCATCCTGATCTGGTCCGCCGCAGAGCTTTTTACGCATCGGCGTTTCAGCAAAACGCTTCTGAGATTCCAGTAAAAAGCCAGTGATTCATAAATACAAATACCGATTTATATATATGTAGAATGATACATTTGTATACTGCCTGAGACATAAGTATGCTGATTGACACATATGTAAACACGGTTAACCTTACGGATTTGCGCCTATGTAACGGATCGAGTACATGAAAAGCAGTCTGGTCCACGATCGTCCTACCTTGTCGGGTTTGGGTTTGTTTTGCAGCAGCTGTTGCAGGTAGAGATCGGAGAGGGCTGTCCGCAGGCTGTTGACCTGTTCAAATACGGCCGCCGGTTCGTTTTTATTGGATTTTAAAGTCATCGCGACTGGTTTGTCAACAAAATAACTCGCTAAAGCAGGGGGGTGGAGGGTGGGGGGTTGATTTTGCCCTTCCACAAGCTCCTCACGGAAACTGACCAGGCGTCAAAGGACCGATAAAGTGGCCCGGCAGTTTGATAAAACGCAGTCCCGGGTTAAAGTCCTATGCTCGGGGGAGATCGGCAGCACCCGGCACTGACCAAACACAGCTGACAAAGCACATAAACACACAGAGATGGGGGGGAAGGGGGGGGGGTGTATTGCAGCTTCCTTTAGTGCAAGTTACGTGCTGCTGACAAAGCATGGGGATCTACCAAGCCGGCATGAGGGGGGGACACGACCGGCACCGGCGGCGCGCTCAATTTAACCCCGGCTGTCAGAACAGAGCGCTTTTCGCCCGTCATTTGCTCCTCGTCGTTTTAAGCTCGGCAAGAAGTGCCGCACAGCACCGTGCAGGGCTATTTTCATAGTAACCCCCGTACAATGGTGTTTCCCAGAGATGGCTGTATGTGTATATGTTTTTATATGTGTGGCTATCTAATAGACACAGCAGAACGATTTCTGAATTAGAAGAGTCGAGACGGTTTCTCGTAGCCTTGAAAAGTATTTCAGTATGAAGAACAGTGATAGGATTACTTAGTGCGGTAATTCTATCTTTGAAAGCGTAGGTTTCATGACGATATAGTTGAGTCAGGTGGTCGTTTGGGGGGGGGGCTTTTAAAAATAAGGTGGCGCCAAAGCCCCGATAATATTTTCAAGGTTTGATAAAGCATATTTATTAAACTGTTATTATCAACTGTTCTTTCCAAGACAATACGTATTTATCGCTGTGGACATAGTCGCTTGTTTAAATGACATAATCGACGGAGATGTCTGCTATGTTCGACATTCAAAAGAAACAAGGAGCATGTTTCCTTTATGTATATGAATTAACAAAAAAGTTCACCAGATCGCCATGTTTCACGTTTTATGAAAGGAAATGTTTCAACGGAAGGAGCTTTCACAGACACGTGTCTGGGGGGAGTTGTGTGCGAGACTATAGAATTGACAGGCATTTAGGGGGGTATTTTTGATCAACTGGGTGATCACCCGTAATAAACAGTGCATCCGATTTGTAAGTGGCTAGATTATAGAACAGATGGTGAAATAAAAGGTGACTAAGCTCAAAAGCCATTTCCAGATGGGGTTGCTGTACTGTCTTGCGGTGGTTAGGCAGAGAGCCTTTTTATAATACGGATTGTGTATAGTACGCCGGTTTAATGGTCTTATAGCGACATCCAGTGGATGGATATGCAACTACTTTCATTTAACAAAACGGCGTTACTTATCAGTATTGCGAGTTTTCTTTAAAAGGCGTTCTTTATACAGAAATAAAGATGTTTTATTTTGTGTTAGCTTTTTACAGCTGTAACACCCTGCTGTTTCACGCCTAATGAGAATGCTTAAAATTCGTTTTTTTGTGGTTAGCCGGTCGCACTGCTTCTAAATTTGCGATAGGCCAACGCATAAGTGTTCCTAGTGTGATATTAAAAACATTGTGAAGCACATTACAGATTTACAAAATCCGGAGTTTGAAATGCAGTGTGTAAAATGCATTTACACAAACACACACACACACACACACACATATATATATATACAATTTAAAAGTCGCCGATGATGATGATGAGATAAATGAACATGGGACATTGCTCTGCAACAGGAGCTGTACTCAACATAAAGCGTGGACAATTCTGCTGCTAAAGATTAATTTTGTGATTATGAAAATATAGACCTAATATCTCAGCAGTAACAGCCAGTCAGAACAGTACCAGCCAGCTGACATCAAGCGGCTCATGCTCTTTGAATTCAAGAGTTTATTAATTGTACCCACAGATACATAAGTAGGCTACAACGCGCAGTGAACCGGAAATATAACCTGTCCCAAGATTTGCAAAATAAAGCAACTCACAATACAGTAAAATAATAAATTAGCTGACGAGATAATCGAATTAAATATGACATGAAGTAAATTAACTATATAAATACATGCTCAGAGTGTAACATTGCATATAGGGCAATGGTTCTCAGCCAGTTTTGCACCCCAAACCAATCTTTATCGTGCCAGCTCAGTCGCGACCCTATTTCACTTGTAGGTTTAAATGAACTTTATGATCAGGTGCGCAGTGCTTCACTCTTGATGCAAACATAAACAGAAGGTCCCTGTTCAACGTGTATCTGCGATTTTCTTTCTACCTATTAATTTTTTTTCTTTTTTACATTTTGGTATTTATGGCTGCTGCACACGGGTTTAAAAACCTACACGTACACGTGCAAATCAGTAATTTTCCAAAAACACCGAACCGTGGAAAAACTCAGTAATTCATCCAGGATGATTTTCTGAAGCCATATACATCTTGTTTTTTATCTTGCTAATTTGTAATTGTTTATTTTAAATGAGACAGGTAACAAATTCATACGATTCCTTTTGGCAAAGATGACAGAACTAAGTAGCCTACAGAAAAATTAGTAATTTTAAAAGACAAACTACTGGAATGTTTTATCCGGCACTGTCAAGCTTGAGATCTTCGGTTAATTTTAGAGGCATTATTTATAAAGAGCAAGTCTGAGCATTTGTGATATTAGCAAATAGACACCCTTTTCCAAATAAAGCTAAATCCCGTTGAAGCGGACTCGCATATAACGACAATCAATTTGGTTCCCAGGGCCGCTTTTAGGTGTAGTTTTCTTCGGCTATAATAGACATGCAGACTCTGCCTACGAGGCGCGTGGGGTGCCGGTGACATCCAGCGCAGATACGTAGTTGGGATTATTTGTTACGCATCTAGTCAGGTAAAGTTGGATTACAACATGTGCAATATAATAATCTATAACACACATGTGTCTGCTGGGGTGTGGCATGAGTAAATGATGTCCTGTAGTTGTGTTCTGGGCATACAGCAACTCTGGATATAACGGACTATTTTGCCAGGTCTCTGGAAGTCTGTTTAGTATAACGGGATTTTACTGTACACAAAACTGATGAGGCAATTGATAATCTCAAATGTTAATCGTTTGGTTACCATTTGTAGGTCTCCTTGGTTCTTTTTATGATCTTATCGTCTCTGAAAAAACACCTTGTGGGAAGACCTTTCAGACTTTCAGTTTTACTCTGCCCTGCATTGCTCTGTTGTGAACTTTAGCTTTAAATGCCAGTTTACTCGGTTGCTGAATTCATAGACCTCAGACAATGACACAGGAGTGTAAGTCCCCTTGTACATTTGTTTGTTTAATTACATTAATGTTCATACAAATAGACAGGTTGCATTTATCTGCTGTGACGTAGGCACCATTAATGCACCATCACGCATGACAACGTTACGCGACATACAACATGCCGCAAAGGACGCTGCGACCATCTGATGGCGATATTGTCATGTTCCAACTGGCTTATCTAAATATCTGAAACCGGTTCTCAGCAATCCAGATATCCTTTCAGACAACCTGCCGCGGTGAAAATGAGCCATGAGCTGGTGCAGCTAGGCAGTGAGCATTACCTCATTGCTAGCATCTGTACAGTCGAACACTGTGGTGGCAGCATCATGCTGTCGGGATGTTATTCTGCGACAGGGACTGGGAGACCAGTCAGGGTAGAGGAGAAAAACGGACGCAGAAAAATATAGAGCATTCCTCTGGGAAAACCTTTTTCAGAGTGCCTCAGCATCTCTGGCTGGGGCCAAGGTTTACATTTCAACACGACAACAGAGTGCGCTGCCAACAAAACAAGGAGTGATTTCAGGAAAGCTCCCGAAAGGCCTGGAGAGGGCCCAGAGTTCCGATCTGAACCCAATAGAGCATCTCCGGAGGAACCTGAAAATGACCGTGTACTGAGACTCCCAAATCAACCTGGTTGAGCTGATTCTGTCAAGAAGAATGGGAGAATCTTACAAAATTAAGGTACGCAGGAGGCTGTTCCTGCCGCCGAAGGTGCTTTAACCAAGTGAAGGGACTGAATACTTATGTAAATGGTATGTTTCGGTTGATTATTTTTTACAGTTTTTCCTCAGTAGTTTTGGGTCATTTCTCAAGTCACAATTAGCATTGGCAGAACAAGCCGTCTGATGCCCATAATCACAATGCCACTTCTGCACAGCGGGATATCATTTATCATTGCAAATGGTTTTGTGCAAAATTGTTATCATTTGGCACAACTTCCAGTTACCCTAGTCTTATTGGTCAAAACACATTATATAGTCTCCCATTATAATAAACTATATATGTATGTGATCGTTGTATTAGTCATCCCATGCAAAACAATTAACCAAGCTTTCAAAACGATTTAAAAATATATTCCATAAATTGCAGTGATACAGCATTGTTGTGTTTCAGGACATGATTCTGTTGTTCCTGTATTGCCATTTTGCCTTTTTTTGTGTTATAGATTGTGTTATATAGTGCTGTGTGACTTTTTTATTTGCTGCGATGAAGACTGGGCTCCTGAGGTACTGTGTCTCTTCAGAGAATCCTTGGGTTTGACTTTGTGTTGATCGAGTGGTTACTAGAGGGTCCCTGAATGCGGCACATTACCTGCATTGTGAGGGAGCCTCAGTTACGCCGCTGCGGCCATGCGGCGCCTTTCCCTGAGGGAGATCCGGCCCTCAGGATCCTCAGTGCTGAGGACCCAAGTGGCTGGACCAGGCCAAGGGGGCATTCTGTGAGTTCTATGCTTGAAAATGAGCACATTGACTTATACCCGAAAAGCCACAGCAGTTGTCTGCAACTGGAAATGGCTTCTAGATCTTAGTTTCCTTGAAAGAGCTGCTATGTAGTCTGATGACAGCTTCACCGACAAGCATTCGCTTAAGAGGTCTCAGCAGGAAGTCACATGGGGCCAGGTACGGGGGGGGGGGGGGGGGGGGGGGGGGGGGGGGGGGGGGGGGGGGGGGGGGGGGGGGGGGGGGGGGG
>JABFDZ020000067.1:2265908-2280711 GCA_019775955.2 Pollimyrus isidori
CCTTTAAATCAGAGCTAGATAAGATTTTAACAACTCTGAGCTATTAGTTAAGTTCTCCCCAAGCGAGCTTGATGGGCGAATGGCCTCCTCTCGTTTGTATACTTCTTATGTTCTTATGAGTGGTAACAGTAAAAGTTCAAAACTGGTTGGACAAGGTAAACGTTGTCGACCAGGTGCATGGCACCGAATCATATTTTCTCTCTTATGGAACCCCAGACAATTCTGTTACATGGCTAATGATTCGTTAAATTTGGTATGTCTCTGTTGGGTGAGTGCTCCCCACTCCCCATCCACATGTACCCCTACCCCTGTGATACATGCACTCATCATGGCTTTGAAAGGCAGTTAGCCTCATGCTGTCATCTGCATCTGTGTTGAGCTAAATCTCCTTGGCTGACTCTTGATGAAGAACTGGTTTGGCATTACGCCGGGCCTACTCTGGTGAGCAGATGTTTTGACCAAAAGTGCCAGAAGGAAGGTGCTTGGGAAAAAAAAAAAATCAAGGCCACTTCCTAACTAGGCGTCGGAGCCGCTCTAGTGGGGCAGGTGGACCTCCAAAGAATCGATGGAAAGACAAACTTCTTGCGTCTTATTGCGGCACTCTGGGAATGGGCTTACTGTAGCATAACAGCAGGATACTGCTGGAATATCCTAATCTCGCCACACAAGAGATCTTAATGCTCTGCCACAGATTTGATTCCAAACTCGACCCCGTGTGTACGCAATCAGCTCAGTCGTCTTTTTAGATGTATTTTTTTCCTAACAAGCCGATTTCTCGGCACGCCGAAACGCATTGCGCGTCTCTCGACCTATGGATCAAGTTGTCCCTAATGTGCTGTTTTGGTTCTAAGCACAAGTAGGTTAACTAGAACTGTATCACCGGTAAGGTTTCTCGCACCTCCCGTCCCCAAAGTGAGGCTACGTGATTCTTCCTCCTGCAGTGCAGGCCTGGGCCAACAGGGTGAGCTGTGGGCCTTCAGATCGGCGGCTGAGGCCGGGTGGAGTTCCTGGTGGCCCAGGCTTTCAATGGCAGGAGACAGAAGCAGCGTGTGCCTTGCCTCCCCCCATCCACGCCAACATGGCTCCTCTTTCCTCTTCACCCCCGTGTTTTGCGTTTGGTTCACATCAGCGTCCGTCGGGCAGAGGGGCGGCCGTCCATGAAGGAGTTTGCCAGGATCGTGGATTCCTTCCCAGCACGGTTGTAGTTCAGCAATCGTCACAATCGATTAACAAACGGCGAGTCTTCTTTGTATCAAATGGAAGGGCTTGCTTACCAGAAGGACCATTTTTTTCTGTGCTGGACAAAAAAGGAAAGGAAAAACAATAACATATGTTCCAAAAAAGCATCTCCATAAGAGCAGGGCTGTATAAAACGAATAAACCAGCTTCTCTGTACAGGTGGTTGGGATAAAACAGACCCTTAATATTTCCTAAGACACCAATCATTCTGATGTCCTCCATCTTTTCCTGCACCCTGGTCAAAAAATAAAAATAAAAGACAATCCAGCATCCGTAGAATGTTTTTTTTTTAAAACGTTATGTTAGTCTGTAATTTTAATTTTAGAAAAACAGAATTACATGACGAAGAGATTCTCCTTAATGTTTGATCAGTGCTACAAGTAAACAATTTATCTTTATTATAATGCAAACTCTCCCCCCATAATATCGCATTATGAGCAAGATTCTATTTGGCAAATCCCATAAAAAGCGATTACCAGACTACACACACTGATGCTGACGACCCTGCCAATATGAATCTTTTACAGCATCCTCTGTCTTACTGTTATTTTGACTTCATCAGAGCGAGGCAATAAAAGATGAGTATTGAATCTCTATTAAGTCTATGAAAACACCTCTAATCTTCTTGAAATGGCTTCCCAGTGGCTTATATCATGATAGTACTGAGCACATAATCTTGATTGGATATGTATTGCATTTTGATAGCGTGTTATTTGGATGTCCCCCGAAATCAGGCACAATGGCATCACTGTTCTTGTTGGATTTTTAATATAACCTCTCATTAATATCACTGCCATAATGTGTTTGGTGGTCGTCTTCGGGGGAACACCATAAACCTGCGACACTTTCCGAGCACGTGTGCGATCCATGGTCTCCGTGGTCGTCAGGGCTGTACTGAGGCCTGTCACTGTCAGCCCTGAGCTGTGGGTAGGGGCGGAGGGTTGTTTCCGATTGTAATAGCCCCCATTTCATGGTGCAGGTACAGCCCCAACGATGACTTTAGCCCATTGGCGCCCATCTACATAAATTCGGCCCCAGTTACCTGGTTTCTGATGTGTTTGTCTCAGTTTGAATGCTGTCAGCTCCTGGCCTGTGCTAATATAGAATATGAACATTTGACACGTTTATATGGATTACTGGATGCCGTGACTGGGAAACAGGAGGGTGTGTTTTGAGGCTGTACTCCACCGGTGATGGTGTCCACATGCTTCAAGCCCCTAAGAGTTCTTTCTTGGCTGGGGACTGGAAAGAAAGGCAGCGTGAGCACTGATAGCGTCCCGGTTTACACCTCGCCGTTCTATTTAAACTAACCCCTTCTGCAGGCAGCATTAAAAAAACGCAGAAGGCGGCAGGCAGGAAGCTCTCTGAGCCGAACTAACAGTGACGGGAATGCGATCGTGTCTGATCTCCCAGCATCGTTAATAGCTGGTGGTTTTCGATGGGACAGGAATAATGTGTGTATATATTTTTTAATCTTTTTACACGGATTTCAGGTTCATCGCAGTCTATTTCTGAGATTCTATCAAAGGGACTCCCACCAGGTCACCCAAATATACGCCCTAACCCTTTTTTACACAGAAGAAACCTTGAACTGCTTCCAAACCGGATCAGACTGGTAACAGAAAGGGTTCAAGGATGTGGAAAAACATTTCACATTTCAGAAAGGATTTTCTTGGCTTCTTTATTCAGAATAAAAGATATGAAAAGGGGTATTTCCTTATTGATAAGTCAGCCTTATAGTCAAATTAAAATGCATAACAAGACAATGTTTTTCTTTTCCTTTTTTTTTTCAAACGAATGATCGAGGCACGCCAGACCAGTTGCTATATCATTCCAATTACCCAGCAGTTCCTGAGACAAAAAAGTATGAAACGGAAAAATGGAGAAAGAGGTGAAGACAGAGAATGGCTCGGAATTACAGTGGCATAAGAATTCTTCCATTTTATTGTTTTCTGCAAAAACTCTTATTTACCATTTGGGGACTAAATCTTCCTAGCACTCAAACCCAGATATGAAATATGAAATATTAGTCCTCAAAGGGCAAATAAAGACAGTGTTGTCGTCCTCGACTATGTAAGACTTTATTTGTAAAAACGTAGGTGGTTTCATTATAACCCTTTTTCATACCACATAACACATCTTGTATTAGTAAAAAACACAGTTTGCTCAAACACATAGAAAAGCCGACAGACACCGTTACATTAATTGGTACCGACGAAAAAAGTAAGGAAATACAATACTATACAAATGCTGAATTCATCTCATACCGAAAAGAAAACACCTCAATAAATAACTAAACCATGGACTGAGGTAACAAATGTAAATGAAATCAATACAGTACCAAACAAATGTGTACTTCAAGACAAGATGCAAATTTCTACCAAGTAGAAAATTATATCACAGTCACTATACGTACAAAAGTGAAACGGAAAATAAAATAAAAAAAATCTCATGAGTTGGTAGGACCAAAGGAAATTGGTTTTGCCAAATTATTTTGTTACTTAATATGTTGGTAGTATATATATGTATACATACATATACATGTATTAATATGTAGTTTTTTTTCCTTTAAGTGCTGGTGTCGCAAATAGCAGAAACGCGTTGACAGCTCTTTCAAGTGGAAGGCTTCTGATGCTGTAAAATATTCCGGGGAATAGGGTCGTTATCGCCTCGCCTAATTCCTCGGATGAAACTGGACTGTATTGTGCGTGTGTTATAATTAAATTAAACTATTTACCCTCTATTGCAACACGGCTCATCTGGCGGAAACAAAAACCAACTTTGTCAAGAAAAATTAAAAAAAGTCTCTCTCATTATTCAGGGTTCAGGTGGTAGCGATTTCTCAAATGAGGCTAATGACATCGAGCAAAAAACTGAAGCAAACCCGTACTCCATTGCAGCGAGTCCCCGATGCACTTATTAATAAGATTCTATAATATAACCGCGTGTCTCTAATATGGTTTCAACACAAAATGCATTTACTGTTAATCTCCAGCGTCTACAAACGTCAACAGCAATTTACTTCAGTCATCACACACAAATTGCGCGTCTTTCTCCTTTAGGAAATGTGCGAAGTGACCGGATCTGACCGATTTACAAAAATAAACTGTCTGAAACGAAAGACATGCAACGAAACCAATAATAATAATAATAATAATAATAATAATAATAATAATAATAACTAAAATTATAAAATTAAAAAGAAATGTTTTTTTTCCTCTTTTCCTTTTTAGAAACTCTGTTTGCAGAATTGCGTCAGTGCTGCAAAAGCCTCATGCTTTTAGCAGTGAAGCTGGCTGCTATTACGTACTGCCCTGTTATTGATCATGCAATAAGAAATATTAAGTGAAAGATACGCTATTTACAGCTCGGTTCACTAGTAATTACACATATACACAATAGGCAAGAAAAGTTCACATTGAAGTCAGTACCGCGGCTCGGTACCTCGCCTGCTCTCCGCACATGGTCCGCGCCGGTCCAATGAGCTGCGGGCCGGGGGACAGGACGGGAAAGCGGACACACGTCGGGCTGAGTCTCACTCGCAGCTTCCCTGGCCCGGTTTACCAGCGACCGGCCGGTTTTCTGTGAAAACTCGCCTGTGCGCCCTACTCTGCACAGCGCCGCTGCGGACACCATCCGCAGGCCAGCGGCTCTGGAGACCCACAGTTGTGGTGAGTTCACCTCTACGCGTTTTTTCTTCGTGATAAAAAAAAATACCTGCGTGTTGTAAGAGCACAAAACTAATGTATTTTTCACAGTATAAGCTCATTTTGGTCATTACATTGTCACTGTGCCGTAGTTTTGTGGGGGAGGCTAGGTTTCCAGTCCTAAAAGGAGGACCCTTCTTGATCACGTAGGCTGAAGAAAACCGAACAAGAAACAAAGATAACTTAAAGAAAAAAACAAAAATAAATAAAATAAACGTTCATTTCATTGACCCACAAATACAGTTACATCACTGAAAGGAAACAGTAGGCCATACTCATTTTAAGTGTTTTAACATCATCAAAAAGCACGCTATAAACCTCACAAAACCCAACATAAATATATTCCCACAAGTTTAAAAATAGTATAATGACAAAAAGTAGGATATTGGTAATGTTACACAAACACAAGTGTATTTTATGAAATTACCTCAAATACACCGCAGTTAAGTATGGAACATGGAACCATAATGTTGTGAAAGTGTGGTGAGGTGTAAATAAGTGCAACATGGTTCATTTAGGGTATTTTTATGGTTATTGGAGGCCAAGATGAATAATATTAAATTAAGTTTGTCAGTAATACCGTCGTATCTCTTGACCAGTTCTTTCATACCAGTATTTTTGCATCTTCCAGTTAAGAAGGCTAGCCTCACAAAATCCCATGCACCGTTCATCAGACAGTAAACCGTAAAATGGTTTTCTGCAAAGCAGTATGAAAAGGTGACATTAAAGCATGACAAGCGTGTGACCAGTAGGCATTTTCATATTCACATATGCGGTACACGTTCTGCATGTAATGTGGTATCGTGGTCCTTTTTAAGTGTTCACTGTAAGGCCTGATCTGAAATTCTGTCAGCCATTTTCCACAACTGCTCCAGCCCTCCAGTTCCTCACCGGTATCTGACCATGGTACCAATCAACACTGAAGATCACGCTAATGCTGCTGTCCGCTTTCCTCATTCCACCCATCCGCTCCAGGGAGGGGATTTTAGAGGCGGAAAGGCAATGGTATCCATAATTGCTTGCTTCGTCGCTATGGCCGCGCTAGCTTCACTGTATTAGGGGTCTTATCACATAATGGCACATGGTTGTGTAGCTGTAGAGGTGGACAGGGGACCCTGCGAGTTGACTACTGTTAGATGACTCTGTGATTCTGCTATCAAACAATATATCTGGGAGACAAATGTCATTAAACAGCAACTAGATAGATTCTGCCCTCTGGTTTTCATCCATATCAGTCCAACCAAGTCAATTTATCTTCTAAAATACAGTGTGTGTGTGTGTGTATATATATGTATATATATAATATATATATATAATATATATATGCGCTGTGTTAGTTTGTAGATAACTCTTTTCACTTATCTTGCTAGGCGTGCCTTAATTATGGGTTATTTACCCCTTTAAGTATGGTAGTGACTTGTAGTACTTGAGTCTACAAATGTTGAACACTCACACATCTAAAAGATCTCAGAATGGAGACTGAAGAGCATTGATTGGCCTACAACAACATTGTCTTTCTTAAAAGGCAAACAGTGGCTCGTGACCTCATGTCACTGAATTCGGGTGGACGTCGGTTCCACTGTGCGTTAAAGCTTTTCTTTTTTTTATTACCACCAAACCACGAATGCTGGCTGTTTACAGCGGCACGATGAAAAATGATTGTGATTTTCGCTTGGCCGAATGCAGCGTAGACCAAGCTAACTTTTTTAAACAGAGATCTCAGGCTCTGAGTGCTAATTTCAACACCAACAGAATATGTTTATCTGTGTTTTGTGAACTCAATCTGCTCTTCCAATTTCTTTTAAAATCTTACTGTAACAAAGGGTTACACACACCTCATTCTTCACTGTGCACTTCAGACATTGAAAGATGATTTAATCATGGTGGAATGAACAAACAGCAAAGCCTCTCGTCCTTAAAATGGCTGCACCATGATTAATATGTCTGAAATCTTCTCATCCTCTGCGTAAGGCGTGTTTTAAATTGGGCTACTTCAACACCAGTGCATACTGGGACTTAAATTCAGAATGAATTTCCACAGTGTTTCCTAGAACATTTTAGTCTGAAACAGGGGCATGTTTCACAGAGTGAGTTTGCGATTTACCGCACGCCCTTTTCCTTGGCGAAAGTTTCCGCGAACTCTGTGATTTAACGCCTTAAATTGGACCATCAGCGGCACAATCCGGGACGCCCCGTCCGCTGGCCGACTCTCCCGTCCTCCCCGGCTCTGAATGGTCTGCCAGAAATGCATCGCAATGAAACGGTAGTGCAGGATTTCCTGTAGTGCATGCCGTGCTTGACTTGGGCAAAGAAAGGATGCATAGATACCGCGTTTGTACGGTGTGGGTTTACAGATTAAGGAATAAGCTGCTGTTTGATGGATCGGAAGGCAAAACTGAATGCTAATTTACTGCATTGAAACAAAACATGACAAATTTACTTAGAGGCTACGAAGGAGTATATAACAGAAAAGTTCATGTCTCTCTAATTATGCTCTAAAAATGATCTCCCACTTGAGCAAGGCTCACTATTTTCCACAGTACTTATCGATTGTGTGGGATGGAATCAGTACAGCTCAGTGTTTGATCTATAACCCATGATTAACAAGCCTACTTCGGAGAATGATTCTTAAACTACCTGTTGCCTGTCAAAGACAGGGTTGTATGACAATATTAGTTAATAGCTCTGGAATTCTGATCCAATGACCTGCTGACCCGCAGCGTCCCACATGGGGACGTGACGAAAACAAATGAAAAAAGAAAGTCTCCGCTGAGTAGCCACGGACTTATGTTTTGCATGTAATATCTTTTGGTATTAAGGCAACGTTTAAGCAATGTCCTGTTTTCGGTGTAGTTAATTTCGAGCTAGGTACTGTAGATGCTGAGAAAAGTATTCTTTTTTTTTTAAAAAAAAATCTTTTTGTTTATACATCTAATATTTACAAGGCTGTGGTAGATTACCACAAGATGCGCATGACTCTAAACTTTCACGCGTTTCTTCGACGCGAAACCATTTACAGTGATTTGATAGAAGCAGCTGGGGGAAGAGGTTTGAGGAGCGGTGGCTGGTCAGGATTAGCTACTAGCGAGTATCACTATTCTCCCTGATTTTGATTCGAGTGACCTCATTCAGGCCAGGTGGTTTTCACGGTGCCCTGAAAGCGAAAGGCGACCCTACTCTTGTTCCCCCTTCATTTAATTTTCTCAGGGGTGGAGGAGACACAGAGCTGGCCTATCACATTCCCTTCAAATCCCCCCCCCCCCCAGTTCCCCAAGTTTGGTGCCCCCAGCATGTCTCAATGGTGCCCCGGGAGGGCCAGCGGGGGGCACAGAAGTTTAGTGGATTTGGCCAATCATCAGCCTTTCGTTGAGGACCACGGCAGACCCGCCCTGTGGTGTCCCAGTGTCCTTCCAAAGACTGTGTATCCCTCGTTTCCACCAGACAACCGACCCCAAAACCCACTCACACCTTCCAGGCCCCCATTGTTGCCTCTGCACCAACATCTCACTATGCGACGCCTACATGATGTTCACAACAGTGCCAATCCAGTGCCATGATTACGTGAATGTAAATAAATGCGGCCTCTTTGGCGTTCACATGTTGGGCGATTGCAAGCCGTGTTCACATATTAAGTCGCAGATTGAATTTAACGGTGTTGCGTTAACACCACAGAAATGGCTTAATCTTACGTGTTTTTTTTTTGTCTTGCTCTTTCGGAGCGCAAGAGCACACTGAGGCACCATGAAATTTACCGTGGATCTTCGCACCACATGAGCCAGACCGGCACGGAAACGACTCGGGCCCCGAGTACAGGCCATCGTTCCTCGTAATGGAATCTCACCGAGGTCTGAGGCCTGGGCCAAGAAAAGATGATAGATGGAAAGGATTTTTTTTTACAAGCCATTACAGTTGTTAATGTCAGCTAATGGCTTCTGTTGCACGTCTAGTTCATCCTGCTTGGGGGCTTATCGGTCTCCTGGTTATTACCACGTTGTTTTGCCTCTTCAATTTGTTCCGAAAAGATCCGCCATCAGTAGTAATGGTGGACAACAGTGCATGAGGTGATAAAGAGTTGGGAGGGTAGCTGGGGACTGGGGTTCTACAACTGACCTCTGTGACCTACAGACCACCTTACGAAACCTTGCCAGACCACCTCCGGAAACCTCCTATTACACTTCAGACAGGCACCTTTCCACAAAACTCCACCATCAAGGCATTGACACTACAGTAATGCTATAAGTAACTGCCATTCACGCTATGCATTGATATGTCCATTTGTATTTAAAACAGAAAACAACAATGATGATATCCCCTTTTTAATATACAATATTTTTTATACATCTTTATACGGCTGATGGGAAAAAAAACGCTTCAAATCCAAGCTATAACTGACCGAGAAGTTCCTTGCAAGTACTGACAGAACACAAGGCTGGATATGAGGTGGGTGATTATTTACAAAACACATGGAGCACTGAGAACCAATTGGAAATAAGGGATACACTTACAGACCAACCATGTCATATGTGATACTGAATGAAGGAATCTACAGTATATGTTAATTTGTCAAATAATCAAGATGAATAAAGCCTACTGGTGCCCCATTACCTAATTATTCACTAACTACAGAGCTTGTGGAGGTGAAGACTCCTAAAACACACTGTTTTCAAGACCAAGTAACAATGATTATAATCATGATTAAAAAATACCCCAAGAACTTGCTCGAAAAAACATTATGGCAAGAAAGAAATCGACGCTTCTGCCCGCAACCGCGGGCTGAAAAACGTGGCGATTTAAAACCTTCGAAATGACCACGAGATGTCGGCCGCGGGGCAGGGCTGATGTCCGAGAAAGAAACGAGGTCGCCCGGAAACCGAGGAACAGCGAGCCTCTCCGAAAGCGGTTACTGTACAGAGTAGGAAACTGGGGATCCCGCAGATCTCTCCATGGGAACAGGAAAAGCAGGCAGTTGGGGGGGGGGGGGGGTTTCTCCCTTGAGCAACACGCCTCCTTTTGCTTCGCAAACTGCCATGGGAACGCAGATTATGGTGTGTATCGATAAAAAGCCAACGAGTCTCTCCGAACTGTCCTCTTTTTTTTTGTTTTTTTTTCTTTGTTTGTTTGTTTTTTTTTGTTGTTTTTTTTTTAAACGATGTTTCTTTTTCTTTTAGCAAAAATATCATGCAGTCTTGAGTCCAAATCCGCTTAGGGATTTGAGGTGTTTTCGTTTGTTTGCTTGTTTCAGAAGGAACGGAAATTCAAAGGCCTGAAATGTTTCTCTCGCTTTTTTTTTTTAACATTCAAGTCATTCTATTAATACTTTTTACATCAGAAAAGTCTTTTAGATTTACACGCATGTGTATATATAAATATAATATGTATAAATATGCATATACATATATAGCAATTAGTATATGTATATACATATTTTCCAATCGTATCAAAGCCAATTTAATGTGCTCTCAAAATATGGCCCATGTTTCCTAAACTGATGCACATCAATTTACATAGTATAACCAGTAGATTAGGTTAAAGAATCCAAAAGTAATGGGAAAAATGACCCGGGACCATTTGTCAATGGTGCTGACGTCGGAAAGGTTTGGGATTTTCAACTTCAGCTTTGACGACCGCCTCCGGAGCCTACAGTTAGCCCGGTTCCGCATGGCGCTGCGGTCGAGCGAGTGGTGGCCGAACCCGTCCCGGGAGGTTACCGGCTTCCGGAACTGCACGCCGGAGCTGTCGAAGGACATGACGGAGTTCCTCGAGTCGCTGACGCTGCTCCCCAGGTCGGAGTGCATCACCTCATTGTTCATCTCCAGCGTCGTCAGGAGGATGTTCCCGTAGGCGTCCACCTAGTGTGGCGACACGGAAAAGAGCATCTCAGCTGCGCGGCTGCGGGCTCCGTCACAGCAGAATCACTCAGCACCCTTAACTTAGTCTGGTTTATGGTTTCAGTCCGATGTGAATGCAATGATGACATGAACAGAAATGGCACATGGCTAGATGCTACACTAGAAATACTAATGTGAGAGTTTACTTATCACTCACAAGACCAAAAGGTCTTCTTACTTATGCTCAGTGTTGGGCATTTCAGGTTCACAAGTTACAAATCCAGACCAGGATTTTGTTTTTACCAACCAATTCAGCATAAGGAGTCATGGTCACAGAGTATTCAGCTGCTGGGTAGAAACAAAATCATGGTCTGGATTTGTAGCTTCTGGACCTGAAATGCCCAACACTGCTTATGCTGACTCCTAACTCATAAAGCATAATTGCTGGAAAACAGGTTTAACAAGATACTACTACAGGGTGACCTTTGCACTCATCCACTCTCAGTGGCCAGTCGGCTAGTATGACATCTAAAGGAATGTACCCCAACTTTTCTTTGTTCCTCGAGATACAGATTCCTTCGCTGTGTATATGACCTGAGGGTGTTGGTTTGAAACGGCGCTGAAATGGAGTCCTTGCGATGTCAAAAAGAAAAGTGAAGAGAACATTAAAACGTCCAGATTACAGCGACAACAAAGCACATTCTCCAAATATATACTATGCATAAACATGACAATAACCCGTAAGAAGTTCCACAGAAGCATGGCACGTCACATTTCAGTATGTAAGACGGAAAACGTAAGTAAGGGGCAACCCGGTAATGGTCACATAACAGTTGTACAGCTTCAGCACAGCGTGAACAGATAGTTCAATGGGGAAAATCTACAACCAGTTAAATTAAATGTTACTATTCGAGGAAAGCGATGAATGATGTTTTTGAAGCACACGCTATGTCTTCCAGCACGTCAAACCTCAGGTCCCTGCGAATCTACGTCCGTCGCACGTGAGTATCCATATTAACGCATCCCTAGAGATAGCTACGCGTGATCCAGCTTGAAACTCAGACATTTAAGAGTGGAGTTGGACACGTACGCATGTAAAATGCTATTGGGCGAGGTAGTGGGGGGGGTGCCACAGACACAAACCTGTTCTCTCATGCGCTTCTCCTCGTAGCGCTGACGCTCGTTGTTGGCTTTGTTGAGCCTCTCGTTGACCTTCTTCTGCTGTTGGGGCCCCCGGCCAAAGAACACATAGTTTACAAAGGCATATTCAAGCAGGGCCAGGAACACAAACACAAAGCAGCCCATGAGGTAGACGTCGATGGCTTTGACATAGGGGATCTTTGGGAGGGTCTCTCGCAGGTGGGTGTTGATGGTTGTCATGGTGAGCACCGTCGTAACACCTGCCATCGGCGGAAAGGCAAAAACCATGAGCAAAATGACACATGAGATACATATAATCAGCGTGTCAGTCAAGGTAAAAAAAATTATGAATTGGGCCTGAAGACTTTTATATCGACTTCCGTCTGTACATACATTTCACATAGAGCTCTGGAAAAAATTAAGAGACTACATTTAAAAAAAAAAAATCCTAGTCTAATCTCGATGCTGCTGGCAGAAGGTAACAGTGAATGACAGGTTGCTTCCAGGCTCAAAGTTTGTAAGACAGTAGTTCGCAAGAACAAGGTGAAACAGGAGACACTGGGATTGACCAAAAACCTGCCAGGAAGAAAGCAGAAGCAACTCTCTAATACCAAAGGTGACCATGAACTTATCCTGCAGTGCGTCATAAATCTGAGGATGACCTCAAGTGACCTTCAGAAAGAATGGGAAACATTAAGTGGTATGAGGTGCACAGCTAGGAAAATTCATAACATTCTCCTAGAAGCAGGACTGAAGATCCATAAAGCAAGGAAGAAGCCCTTCATCAATGAGAAGCAGGGAAGGGCCAGGCTGCAGTTTGCAAAAAAAAAAGTATATTTTACACAGGCACACACCCATAAATTAAGTAATGAGTGAAACTGTCTTGCTTTGGTCTCTTAATGTTTTACAGAGCTGCATGTTGCCAACATCTAAAGCTTAGTATCCAGCAGCAGTGAGTGACTGACATGTCTCGGAGCTTTGTAGAAATGCAGCTAACAGTCCCCGGTCCCTTGAGGCTGCTCTGGTACCAATGTCACACCAAACATCATGGTGGGAAGGTGATACACACACTTGAAATATCCCTCTTAAGCACCCTGTCCTTTCCCTGTGCAGCCAACTCACCCAGGGCCACCCGAGCAGCAGAGGCATCGTAATTGATCCAGAAGGAGACCCAGGAGAGGATGGTGATCAGGATAGAAGGCATGTAGGTCTGCAGGATGAAGTAGCCGATGTTCCTCTTGATCCTGAAGCTCAGGGAGAGCCGAGGATAAGAACCTTAAAGATGAACAGGAACGGAGAGAAGAGAGAAAGAGAGGCTACGTTAATGACAGGGAAGGGAAGAAGGAAGGTCTAGTGGTCCATGTATCCATTCCTCCTGTGCTCTCACGGGGTGCTTCATCTCCTCAGTTCCTTCATTTTAGGGAACAGGTTCGATTTCCGATTGAACGTGGCGCAGACTTGCAAGCACAGCATCCTTTTCAGTTCCCTTGTACTTTCTCTCTTTTTCCTCAGTGCGGGGAGGTCGGCAGCATTTGTCCCGCTGTGGGTACCACAGCTGGCCAACGCGCTTAAGGGAAGTTTATGCATCCTGATCTCAGCTCTCTGCAGTCTGCCTGCTTTTTTAATTTTAGAGCAAGTCTCCTCTGACGCGTGCCGTGCGAAAAACTTTTATAACTGACTGAGTAGATGGGGTGTGGCTCCTCCTGGGAGTGAGTCAGGTGACCATCATTGCTCACATTGATTGGCCCCATCTCTGTTCTGAACAGTCTTCTAAAGGTGCTGTGATCAACGAGCCATCAAAGAGATTCCCTGAAACAGAACAATAGGCGTGTCATTGTTTTCCCATGGGCCCTTACCTGTGGTGAATCTGACCTCCCTCGATACCAGGTGTAACTCAACGATGGAGAACTGAGGCAGCTCAAGCTTGTCCACACCTGTCACTGCATTGTCCCCACCTTGCCAGAAGAACACAATGTCGTCTGTTGTGTATCCATCTATGAAGAAGAGGACAACGGTTAGGTGACTGGACTTTGTTAACAGTTGCTTCAGAGAAAATGCACCAGGAGGAGACTGGACAAATCTGATGCTGCTTTGGCAAGATCATACCGATCATATTCTTATTTAGAGAGATTAGAATAGTCAGCTGCTGCTTTGCGGGATCATACCAATTGAATACTGCTTAAGGGAGATTAGTGCAATTGGATGCTGCTTCAGATAGATCGGACCAATCGGACGCTGCTTTGAGGAAGTCAGACTCAACGCATGCTGCTTTCGAGAGATCGTACCAATCAGATGCTTTTTAAAGGACACTAGACCAGCTGAGTGCTGCTTTCAGTTAGATCGGACCAATTAGATAAAACAGCTGCTAGTTGTGGAATCCAGTTGTACCAATCAGGTGCAGCTTTGGGGACTTGTGAAACCGCTGGGCTCTATATTGCAGTCCCTCTTGGAAGTGTGACACCATAACTGAATTATAATTCCACTCCCCTACTGCCCTCCTCTCCCTGGGAATTTCATTTCCTTAACATTGAGGCTCCTGCTATATTTCACACTTTAATTACCACCCTGCCACCCCCCCCTCCACTTGTGCAAGCATCCCACTGAGGGTTGTACAGTTTCCCAGGCTGGGATCCATCCGTTTTTAATCATTTTCTCAATCATGTCTCTGAAAGACTCCTTTTTTTTTGCTACACTTGTTGTAGCGGCTATCAGTATTCTTAGAGTAGGGTAATTGGCTAGTTGGTAAGGATGCAAGGATTTATTTCTGGCTGGGTGTAATTATCCGGAATCCTTTCTCAGCCTCTGTTGTTCCTGCATTTTGTGTTCCTGACCCTGCATGATTTTATTGCATTTTGTGTTCCTGGCCCTGCATGATTTTATTGCATTTTG
>JABFDZ020000067.1:2280811-2295598 GCA_019775955.2 Pollimyrus isidori
GCATTTTGTGTTCCTGACCCTGCATGATTTTATTGCATTTTGTGTTCCTGGCCCTGCATGATTTTATTGCATTTTGTATTTCTGACCCTGCGTGATTTTATTGCATTTTGTGTTCCTGACTCTGCGTGATTTTATTGCACTTTGTGTTCCTGACCCTGCATGATTTTATTGCATTTTGTGTTCCTGACCCTGCGTGATTTTATTGCATTTTGTGTTCCTGACCCTGCGTGATTTTATTGCATTTTTTAAAACTTGTTTTCTTGTTGATTTGAGAGGAATGAAAAAGCTGTGAGTATAGAGGTAATCTTTGAAAAAAAAAGTGATATTTTATGGAACTAATCCAAAAATTGAGTTCCTAGAAATGCGTTCTTAGGGTTGGCAGTAGTAATTGTGTTTAATAAGTTTGACACTTTAGCCAGGTGCAACTAGAAAATCTATTTATGTAAATATTATTTATATTATTTGGTACAACAGTACAGTGGCCGATTAACAAAACTTTTAACCCGTTAAACTCTATCCATTTTGAGCGTCTTTCTGTCCCTTTGTTTTTAGGCTTATTACATAGTTTGAGTCAGCCACATATGCTGTATGTTTTTGGTAACTTGCATGTTATGCACACACACACACACACACCTTTATAACATCTGAAAGAAACTGAAATTCGAAAAGCACTGCCAAGTTTATGATTTACTGGGTAAACACAGAGGGAGAGTTTTAGAGTGCAATGCTGAATGTGTATGGCTGTCGTTTATCCGCCTATATATGCTGTGATTGGCAAAGTGTAATTTTCAAAGGAATCTTGGACTCTGCATTTTAGCCTCAAACAACAAACCATCGCTGTAACACATTATGTTTACATGTGGGAGGTGTTACAATCACACGTTGGGCACGATCCGTTTCAACTGTTTTGATGGAGCTCAACATCAAACATACACATGCACTTTTGTGAATAAATATTATGAAAATATCAAGCAATTGTCTTCCTGATAAATAGAATGCTGCACTTTGTTGTTATTTCTGTCAGAACTCCAGCCTGTTTTGAGTCTTTTTCTATCCCTTTATTTATAGACACATAATAAATTAATTATAAAATAAATATTTTTTCCCCAGAATGGTAGTGTGTGGATCACTGTGGAAGCAAATATGCACTTTGTTTCCCATCTAATCTGAATAATATCAATGTTTCATGGATTGTTAGACTGCATTTTGCTGTAAAATCTTTAGAATATATGCCTCATTATGCACAGGATTACTCTGGAATACTTTATCACACAATGTTGCGACTTAGACGGCCAGATCGTGTAATTCCTCTCGATTCCAACGATAAGTGATTCATGTCTCTGTGTTTCAACTATAAAAAGTTACAAGCCTGAGATTAAAGGGTGCAAAAATCAACGCATTTTGCGTTTGGCGGGTTGTAAGGGTTAAGGGTGTTCTGCAATAATTTTTCTCCAAAAGCCGTTATAAATAACTGACCCCCTCCAGAGCAGGGGTAGGCAATCTTATCCACAAAGGGCCGGTCTGTATGCAGGTTTTTGGGATAAGCTTTAAGTGAGCTTAACCCAGGTGTGAGGACTCTTCAACAAATCAGTCCTCTAATTACACCATGTAACACAGTCTTTGTGTGTGTGAAATAACTATTAGTTCCTGTTAGCTTATATATCCAAATGATAGAAAATAACTTTCATTTCAAAATAACTTTGATTTTGCAAGAGACTTTTGCCAATCAAAATCTTCTGACTTATGTCCATATAGTTCAATTAAACTTTAAAATTATGTGTCCTTTTAGACTGACAATTGTAAACTGTCAAAGTTACTGTCACGAACAAGACCCCAGTTATAGCCCCCCATCATATTCTCGTTGTATTGTCCTTGGTATCGACGCTCGAATTCCTTGAGATCTTGGTTGAATCTTTCTCCTTGTCCCTCTGAGTACTCTCCCATGTTCCCCTTAAAATTTTGTAGCTAAGCATCCAGGATGTGCACCCCATAACCTGAAAGTTCTTTACTAGTGTCCAGATCCACATAATTCTCGACCTTATGACTTCCAAGGAATTCCCGTACTACTGCGACGAAGCTGCCCCAAGCTGCCTTTTGGACCTCTGTGAGAGGCTGGGAAAATGAGGGAGTTGCAGTGAAAACCCACATACCCAATGGCCCTTTCTGGATAAAGTTGCCCATTCCTGAACTGCAATCTGTCGTCAGGTGACCCCTGCTGTTTTTGCTGCAATGGTTTTCTTTTCTCTGTCTTGTGAAATTAGTTGTGCATAGAAAAAAAAAGTTATATTTTGACTAGCAGGGTTTTCAGGATATTGGGGTTGGAGTGGAAGATTTAGACTGCAGCCCCCGGTGTACATAATGGAAAATAGGCAAAAAAGAAGAAAAAAGCAAATAAAACAACAACTAAATAGATTATTAACCATATCAGCTCTCTTATGAGCTGATATGGTTTTGGATAAAATGTCCCCTTTTATCTTTTAGAAGGCCCTGCGGAGCTGCTCATGGCTGAAATGTCGGATGATCCAGAAGAACCACAAAAGTCAGACAGACAGACGGACGGACGGATGGACGGACGGACGGACGGATGGATGGATGGATGGATGGATGGATGGATGGATGATTCCTCATTAATCCTGAAGGAAATTTAGGCAGCCAGTAGCTGGAAAAACACGGCGATAGAGACAATAGTGCAGACGATAGCAGAATAAAGCATAAGGACTGTGATGTAAGCGGAGTGCCGGATGGCTGCAGTGAGCCCCAGAGACACAGCTGGGCCCCCGTGCAGACAGCAAGTGGATGTGGAAGATGGCGTCAAAGGGGTGAGGTCACAGGGGCACTGGCCTTAGCCGAAAGCTGATTGGCCACCTTTTATGTCACTCAATGATTCGAAACATAGGGTTTGCCCCTCAGTATGAATTATAGCCCCACCTTAAAAAAAATCCTAGAATCGCCCCCACAAGTATGCAAATTTACAGCTCGCACGACGGGAAAAAAAGGGTCCTGATATCATGTCCAGCTGTGACCTTTAGTATGTTGCCATTCTGGGTTTTATCTGATACAGCCATTCAACGGCTGTTCTGTAATACATAGCCGGTTAATAAATCATCGGCGTTTGATTACATACAGAAATGTTACTCAGACGCGTGTATTAAATGGTGCCACCCAACAAAGAGCTCCATTCTCTTTTCAGCTTAATTGTATAAAATGCTGATATAAATTTGTTTATTTTTCTACTGGATTTTTTGGTACATTTTGCGTACTTGCAATCATATAACATTTTTTGCTGGTCTCTTGAAAAACAGAAGCACCCCCTCTATCTGTTGGCTCATTGTTGGCAGGACAGTCGATAAAACAACTAAAAGTTACTCTAGTTGTTTATATGAGACTTTTTCCAGAGTTATAATTTTAGGCATTTTATACAGCAGAGCATCTCAATTCAGTGCCCTGCTTAAGGGTACAAGAGCAGAGCCCCTCATGGAATGCCAATTAGCAAACTTCAGTGTAAATGTTCTCTTCTCCCATGCTACCTGATGTACCCTTAGTGACTGCCGATGCCATAGCCTGCACTGTCAAAATGGCTATATAATGCTATTATGGGATATGACACAGCCAGGGAGGTTGGTACTAATCCAGCTATGTAAATATCCGGCGCACATCTTCTGCACGACAATGCGTGAGGGTGCCCTCCTGTGACATTGTGGCACAGCAAGAGAGGTCCCACAACACACCCCGAGAGCCAATAAGCTGGGTGTCCTTGCTCCCAACAGTAAATGGCTAAATATAATGAAAAAGCCAGATAAAACTTGTCAGGTGACCATATAAAACTGTAAGTGAATTCAAAGTTACTATAAAAATGAATAACTGGCATCCCAGCCCCGGGAGTGTCCTAGCTTGCGGCTACCTTGACCAGGAGATGTAGCTGGAAGATCGATGGATCAATAATTAATACATCTCTTGCTCATTATTATTGTTATTGTTTTTGAGACAGTACAATGCATTTTTGCCCCTGTTTATAGCACTGGATATTTGCTAAGGATTTGTAGTCGTCGTCCAGATTGAGTACGGTGCCACACTCAGCCTTATTGGTGCTAATGACTCACATCGATTCATTAGAAGAAACAGATATTCATAAAAGATGGTGGGTGGGTCACGTGTGTTCCCCCACTCACTAATTATGAGCCAGCCATTTACATTTAGTGGCTATTCCACACCTAGCATTTAGCAAGCAGCGCTGTCGAAAGACCTGACCTTCTTAGGCCTTCCTAATTAATGTTAATGCTAATTAACAATTACCATTTGTATTCCCAGGCGGGCATCACACGAAACATCATCTTATTTTACACAGGACTTTTTGTGACTTTATCACTTCACGTTTTAGACTATTTTTTTCTGCTGACATTTTGCACCTGTTTGCATTATTTCCCAGCCTGCTCTGGGGCGTTTTCACACACGGGACCTTCGGTGGATAAGTTGAGATAGTTAGTAGGACTACAGAAGTGCCTGTTTCATTTCCTAGTAAGTAAACACCGCCGCGATTCACCGACACATTTTCTCGTCCACAATATAAAAAAAATAAAGAAACAAGAAAAGAAATCATTAGGTCCCCACGTGTTTAACTCCCTCTCTGAGGCGCCAGAGAGAGCGAACCTGAAGACATAAAAGGAATGGATTCCCTTTGATTTGTGGCCGGTTGACGGAAGCTCTGAACATGCCAGTTTGCCGTCCCGGCGCTTTTTAAAATGGATGCTTGGATGTTTGCCGAAATGGCAGGGAGACAGCGGCACCTTCCTGGAAAATGGGCCCGGGCCGGGGTCTACCTACAGCTCTCAATCTCCAGGGTGCAGTTCTGCTCGTCGAGGGGGTATCTTCTCAAGTCCATCATGCAGGCCGCCGTCGTGGTTATCCTGAGAGGGAGAAAAACAGAGGCAGGGTGGGGGGGGGCGTTACCATGGTAACCTTTGGGGAAATGGCAGCTTAGCCTTGACTGCTTGGCGCGCCCGGTAATGAGTAATGCTCAGCGTCCGCTTGTCACGCTTTGGAAAAGGGGAGAATGAAAAAATGCAATTGTTTGGTAGGCGATTGATGAATACAGCATGTCGAAAGACAGCCCCCCCCCTATATCTTGTGGGGAGGACGGGGGTTTGTACACTAGCTGGTTTACAGCATGATGAGTCTTTGTCTCTCTGCTCAGTCCCCGGTTTAGATTTTGCTCTACGCCAAGAGTGTCGGGCCCCTCGCAGTCGGCCCCTCGGGCCCCTCGCGGACGGCGTCTCGGGCCCCTCGCGGACGGCGTCTCGGGCCCCTCGCGGTGGCCCCTCGGGCCCCTCGCGGACGGCGTCTCGGGCCCCTCGCGGACGGCCCCTCGGGCCCCTCGCAGACGGCGTCTCCGGCCCAGTGTGCCAAAATGCAGCTGCACCTGATCCGCTGACACGTTTCTCCTGCTGCCGAATCTCCCGGATTTAAGCGGCAGCCGGTCGGCAGAGACTCAGTCACGCGCCGGGTCACCGTTCACGTTAAAGAGACCCGGGAGGGGAGGGTGGCAGGTGGGACAGGATCCTGACGGCGGTGATCAATATCATGGTTTCTCTGCTGCCATGACGATTAAGTGTATCATGGGCTGTGTCGCGCCCTGGCAATAGCTCAAAGCTCGGCAATTTCACTATCAAAGGAAAGGACTGTGATCAGCTTGCAGGTAACATTCGGGCTCTAACTCTTGGCATAGATCCTTTCCTTCAGAAGGTATTTTCGCTACTGGTGATACTTTACTTAAAGATGTATGTATTATAGATACATTCATAATGCATTATAATGCATTCATAAAGCATTATAAACAGGGCTATTTATAAAAATTCTTAACACATTACAGCCAAGCTGACTACGCATTATGAATGCTCTATGAAGCTGTCATAAAATGCAATAGATACCTTCATAATGCTTTATGATGGTCAGTGTAAGAATTAAGGATGCGCCGATTGACATTATGAAGGACATTATAGATGACAGCTTCACAAAGAGTTCATAGTGCACAATAAACGTGGCTATTATGTGTTGTGTCTTTTTATAAATACTTATAGCTATGTTTATAATAACTTTATGAATGCATCATAATGCATTATGAAGGTATTATACATGACTACTTTAAATAAAGTGTTACCTAGCTACCGAGTCAGTCCCGACCAAGGGTTGCTTTCTGCAGACAGTTTAATAGAAAATATCTGGATTAAAAGACACTTGAAAAAACACAAAAATGCCTGATAGTTTGTCCTAAGTGCAATAGTAAATATCCTCGGAACTAATAACATGAATATAGTGTAGATGAATGCTGTCTGCTTGGAAAAATACTGGGGCAGTTTCAATGTACCCTTAATTTAGGAGGTACTGAACGGGCTGGCCCCCACACGTCAAGGGTTCACTAATCCCCTTTAATCCTCTGACTCCTCTTCTGACACAGAAGGCTATTTCATCCTTGGGGGGGGGCAGAACTTGAGGACCGAACTCATAGCAGAGTCCTGCAGCTGGAGAGACTTGGTATTCATGTGTAATTCACATTTCGCCTAAGTAACTTATAGTGCTTTTCCACTGCCACGAGGAACCAAGCTGTACTGCAAACTGACAGTATTCCACTGTGAATTATCCAAGCCGTAACCGCGTTGTTAGGGCCCAGCTCACTGCTGAAAGCGCAACCAAACTGAGCAGGTGCTGTCACCACCATCCGATTGGTCAAAATGCATGGGGATACTGCTGTATCGATATGCATGGATTATCTGAAGGAAAAAGGGGCATATTCCGTATATTATTATTAGTAGAATTGCACATTATGATGAATTGATGCACTCCCAAACTTGGAAATTTCCAACCTCCTACTAAAAAGTCTATAGAACATCTGAATGGAATTGATTCGTAATGCAAACTTACGCAAACGAATGCTAATTCCGCAAGTGTTTCATGCCAGCATTACACAGTAAATCATGGTGTCCACCGCATGAATAGTAAATAAGTATCCCTTTGGTGTTATGTCACCGGTGCTTACCATACCCGGCAAGGGCTTTAACGCGCTGTCCGGGGGAACCGGAGGTTTTCTATCGTAAATAATGCGAGCCGTACTTTCACTGACGTGGCTTTATCCAGCGCGGTTCCAAAGCGAGCTGGAACCGTGCTGTAACTAGGCTTGGGTACGGCTCGGTTCCTGAAAGCCAGTGGAAAAGCGCCATTTTAGGGAAAACAGTGGGTGCATTTAGAAATAGCCGCATTTACAGATATAGATAGACTAGACATACTGCACCCACTACCAAGAGATAGCAAGATACAAATAATTAAGTAATCAAGAAGTCAGAATTTTCAGTGATGATGAATCAGAAAAAGTGTATTAATGATCACTTTCCTTATGGTATAATATATAACAGTTTTATATAACCAGAGACAAATAGCATTTAAAAAAAGATCTTCCAGACACAAAATGATTATTGATGCTCACTTACTAGAGTTAATACGTTTCCTCAGTACTCTCATAACTCAGCATTATCAGCATCACATAATAACACGAATCATTTGCTTTTTCATTTAACTGTAACACGATTACTGGACCTTCACTGCAACTTTTCACACCAGCTTCAGATTTTAAACTGGCACGATGACGGCTCACTGGCTCTGCTTTTCTCCCGCAGGCCGAAAACATCCATTCATGCATTTTCTGAAACTTCTTGTCCTGTTGAGGGGGGAGGGGGGGGGTCATGAGGCCAACCGGATGCATGCACATGTGTGTGCAATTTGACCCAAAAGCATGTAGCTAGGTTAATTGCTGTCTCTAAGTCTCATATGGTTTATGTATCCTGTGATGCATTGGTGTCCTCCTTCAGGTGTGCCCTGGTCCTACACTGCCTAGGACAGCTTACAGTCCCCCCTCCTCCATAACCAGGACCTTGGACAGACGGATGTATGTAAGATTACAGGTACTCCCGTTAAAAATAACCTCCTACTACTAAATAGGCCTTATCAACAGTGCGAGTGATTATCACCCTCAGTCATGTCGGGGTGTGGGTCTGGTACCGTAAGCTACGCTAAACTTCAGAGGTGACCTTTCATTTACAGTCTCTACCCTGGTGTGAAACCAGGGTGTTAAAGAAAGCACAGCTGAACACGAACGGTTCATCCTGAAGTGATAGACTCCCCAGTGATGTCGGTGATTACATTAGCAATGTTAAATCCCAGGAAAGTTCTGGAAGGTTTGGCTCCTCTGTGTAAGTGATACTTTGCTCCACGTTGTGGACTGGATAGCGCCCCACACCTACACTATGATGTGTTTTGGTTGAGGGCGTCATGTTCAGGCTACCTACTAGGGCAGCACATTTAGTAATTACTTCTATGTTCATGCTTTTCATATGAACACCTCAACTGAGTGAGAATGTCTTAGTAAGAGACCCGTGCGGACGAATATGAAAACCGAACGTCGTATTTGCATGTCTGTTAATGCGGCTCCTTTTTCTATGTTACCCTTCTCAGGTTAATTGGCTAGGTTAATCACTATGGGGCCAATTTCCCCGGCTGACATCCCTCGCCAGCCGAAGTGAATGGGATACTCATCATTTTGCTGATCCCTTCTTCATATGATGTTTAGTACAGTTGGTGAAACTCGCTTTCTTCCCGTTCACACCCCCGCCAACCTGTTCCCTTTTTCGCACTGCAAACCACAAGGGAAATTCGGCCACTGGCTTGTGGAGCTCTGATGGGCTCAGGCGAGGTCCCCGTGTGGCGATTGGTCTGGATATTGTGGCCATGTGCAGAGATTGGTCCAAATTTTGTGGCCCCACATGGTGATTGGTCAAGATTCTTTGGCTCTGTGTAGTGACACAAGATACTTGTTTTTGTCCAGTTCATTGCCACGTTGAAGCGTTAACCATACAAGGACACCATTTTTGAATGATTCTGCTTGGTCTCTTCCCACCTGGAAGGACCACATGGGACCGGCGATGGTGTAATGCATTGTTTACGTGTCTGATCGACGACTGAAGTCTGCCTTTGTGGATCAGCAGGTATAGCTGGCACCTTGTCTGTCTGGAGCCTGAGATTTTGCACGTTCTCCCCATGTTTTCCAGAGTTTTCTTTGGGTACCCACAGTTCTCTTCCTGGAGTACAAACACAATTGCCCAGGAATGTGTTTGTGTGAGACAGACTGTGTGCTTACTGATGGACTGCTGTCATGTCTCAGCCTGATGAAAATCTCATTTTTATCACAAACATTTGGTCTCTGTTCTACGAGGAAAAGTGGACAGGATAGATGGATAGACTTTACCTTTTAATTAGCTTAAAATATATATCAGCATCGTCAATAGCCTGTATAACAAGTGTTCTGTTAAGAGCATTACTCTGCCTTCTCTGAAGTTATATAAAATCTGTCTGAAACGCACCTGGCTAACAGCTAAGCTAACCATGCACCTGACTAACAGTTAAGTAATCAATCACCTGACTAACAGCTAAGTAACCAATCACCTGACTAACAGCTAAGCTAACCATGCACCTGACTAACAGCTAAGCTAACCATGCATACAGAACATCAGTCCTGTGCAGTGTCGTTATAGTTTTGATTATTTCACTTTTTATTTTTCTTTTCAATTTTCATTTTAAATGTTTTGTTTCTTTAATAATTTTTATGTATTTTAGTGTCAGTTTAAGTAGATTTATTTGTAGGGATAGACTGAAAGTTGTAGAGCTATTTTATGAATCTCTAGAAAATCCAACATGAATACTCACATGAAGTGTACGTCATGTACTCAAAATGGGCAGAACACTGTTCCGGGTATTATAAATGGCCATCTGAAGACAATATGCAATTACGTTTACTTGAACGATCTCCATCACTGAGGAAAAATGAACAAATCATTACAAAATCGTTTTTTAAAAATAACAGAAAGTATTTGAAATTTTATTTCCGTTAGTTTTGGAAGCAATATTTAGAGTTTTAATTTAGTTTTATTTTCATGTTCTATTTTGTTTCTGTTTACAAATGATGTTTTGTTATAGATTTAAGTTTACAGTTTCGTTTAACGACAATAACACTGGTTTTCCAGTTTTGTTTAACGACAATGACCCTGGATTTCCAGTTTCATTTAACGACAATAACCCAGGTTTTATAGTTTCGTTTGACGACAATAACCCTGGTTTTACAGTTTCGTTTGACGATAATAACCCTGGTTTTACAGTTTCGTTTGACGGTAATAACCCTGGTTTTACAAGTTTCGTTTGACGACAATAACCCTGGTTTTACAGTTTCGTTTGACGGTAATAACCCTGGTTTTACAAGTTTCGTTTGACGACAATAACCCTGGTTTTACAGTTTCGTTTGACGGTAATAACCCTGGTTTTACAGTTTCGTTTGACGGTAATAACCCTGGCCCTGCATCCTTCGGGAAAATAAGCCACAAGGTGATTTTGTCCACTAAATGCGGTACTCTGGATTTGCGCGAGCTGACTGGACGTCATGGGACGTGGGAGCCTCCCAGATTCTGCATCTGAGTAGCACAGGCTAATTCGTCTTTCACTAATTTGCCCCTCCCCCCATTCGCCTCATAATATCGCAAAGTCCACATTAAGTACGATGCCCTGGGCTCTGTTCAATGGAATAAACGTTGATATTTTGGGCACGCAAACGTTTGTGATCAACCTCAGCAGCTGTGCCCTTAGCTCTCACCATAAATAGATGATTTAGACCAGCATATTTGTATTTCTTTTTCTTTATTGTAAGTCCCCCCCCCCACTCCCTTTCCAGTCTTTCATACTTCCCGTTGCAGCCCTGCACCCTCTAAACATCGAACCACTTGAGTCTGCAGCCCATTATCTCAGAGCGACGCGTTCGACGGCTACGCGGCGATGCACGGCCGCTGCTATGGAAACTTCAAAGCCAGCCGGTCACGAGAAAAATATACTCGCACTCGAAACGGTGTGTTTATTAAGAAATGATTATCCTTTTGTTCTCGCCCTCCGTGCCACAAATCGTATGATAGCTAAGCAAGCAGGAGCCCGACAACGGCAGAAGCCTTAGCGGGGTGCAGGCCTTTCCCTAGCAACCATTTTGTTCCTCGTGTGTAGCATTTTATTGTTTTTTCACCGGCACATGGAAGCCCGAGCAGGAGGCTGCACCGTTTACTGGACATGGGCAGGCTCTCGGGCTGCTTCCACAGATCCGTTTGCCTGTGATTTTATTAGCACTGCGCAGTGGCCTCTGGCTTTAGAAGGAGCTCCCAGCACAGCGCCTTGTCTTCGGCGTGCTCCAACCTGGCCGCTCTTTACCGGAGCCGTCGCCGCACAGCCAGATCCCCGGTGCCATTACTCATATTAAAGAAAAAGACTTTCAATACTAATACAAATGCAGTGACTTTTTTTTTTCCCCACAGGGAGCAGCTTGAACGTCAGTGGGGAATTTTCCCCTTGTGGTCCTTCTGGGCAAATTTCGGAAAGATCTCAGTGGTTCTGTAGCCTGGTGGGGAAAAACTCAAAACTATTAGTTTTTTTTGGCTACTTCATCTGCATCCAATAAGCCCAGCACCAAGACCTGCTTGCACTTGTTTCTGGTCCCTCATTGGACGTCCGCGCCCAGCGACAAGTGCAGCCACGATGGCTTCTTGATAGCTGTGGTGTATTATCTGCCCCTCTCATACGTCACATCGGACAAAACTGCCTGACAAACAGATTTAAATAGACAAACAAACAAATAGATGCAAATGTGAATGTAAACCTCTGGCTTGGAGAGTTGCACGCCGCTGACCCGCACAGACCACTGGGGACACGTTCATTAACACACTGCTACTGAACTCCGTTCTGCAGCGCTTATGGAAAGCGGTACAGCATCATTTGGTCTAACAGGAAAAACAAAGCCAGTTAAATACATTTTTATATAGGCCTCCCTCTGGACCCATTTCTCTTTTCTTTTTTTTCCCACCCCAGGCCTTGTTTCAAAGCAAATAATTACGAAAACATACCATCATCTGTACGGCCACTATGAACAGAAGCCATTTGGAGATTCTGTGGTGCTCCATCTCTGCAGAACACTTAATGAAGTTTATGAATGTTCCACCAGGGACTTATCATCCTAAAAGCTGTTTATGACTCTTTGCTATTCCAGTGCTTGCTGTCTCTCCTCCCTGTGACCGCCTGTCTGACACCCTGGAGGGTCCTTCCTAGGGATCCCTGCAGACCCTCTCCTCCAACATGGGGCAGAGACCTGATCTCCAGCACCTCCACCTGGCAGGAGGTGCAGCTTAGCATTACGTCTATAAAGCCTCGTCGATTTAATTAGATCTTCACGGCTGGACTGTCATCAGTCTCGACCCCGCAGCTTGGATGGAGTCCAGTGCCATATGGCATCTACCTCGTGCACTCAGCCGGGGTCGAGAATCCCTCTATACGTTATAGCTGCAGTAATAATGTACTGTACGCCATAACTTTGCCTTTAATTAAGGCAAAAGATAAACATCGGTGTGATACACGCAAGAAGGAAGAGGCAGAGTCTGGCAGCTTTCGGAAAATGTCAATAGCTGCACGCCGTCTTGTATCTGCAAGAAGGTCCATAAATTAGTTCTAGCTGCCCACGCAAACATCGCTTGAGAGAAAGCTGATTTTCTGCACGATGCTCAAAATGGCAAATATATGGCGTATGTTCAATATGTCAAGTTCACAATATTAATGCCTGCCTCCCATCACAGCTCATGCAGTCATTATCAACAGATGTCCAAGGAACTTGGCTTCTTCCCAGGGATGTTGCTGGATTTGTTTTTATCTGTAATTGCGAAGCTTGTGATCACTGTGAAAGGTGTTCCTGTCTCTTAACCGCACCATGACTTTAAATCCAAGGGATTTTAGCTGTGTTCATGTGTCGCATGGGCCTTGTCCATGATTGAAATGGTTTAAGACAAAGTACGATCCCGGTAGAGGATAAACACAAATGAAATCAAATCACTCTCAACATTTTATACTGGACAACTGGAATCATGGAACTTACAGTTTCCTGATATATCACCATGAGGGGAGGAGGTTTTATGAGAAGTTCTTAAGGACTTTATTGACAAGACATTGCAGTTTTTTTTTTTTTTACTGCAAATTTGTTTTCCACAACTTTCCTCCCGGTGTCATAAAGTCGGCGAGCCGTGTCCAGCGTCGGCGAGGGACCGAAGGAGACCCACCTGAGTCCGTAGAGGACTGTGCCGTCAGGATGTAGCCGGATCATGCGGTTCTTCACCGTCACCCCGTGCAGGAAGGACTTCTTGTCGTTGAGAAAGTAGGTGTCCGGGAGCCAGAGCTGGTCAGCCACACGGTTGTCTAGCGTGAGGTTGAGCGCGAGTTCGGCGTACGCCAGCCGCTTGTCTCGCCAGCTCTGCTGGAAATACATGGTGATGGTGTAATCCTGTAAGGGAGGGAGCAGAGTAAAGTGGTCGGCATCCTTTACAGAGTTCTGGTCAGTCCTAGGAGGACCAGTCACTCAAGTTACCTCCAATAAAATTCTTTGTCAGTTTGTACATTAAAAACTCGCCTTTTTTACTGGTTTGCGCTGAAAACAATGTTATCAACACATGGAAAAAAATGCAGTTATCGAATAAATTACTGTGTTGTGGCTTCTCTCATGGATATTCAAAAGTGTTTGCCTCCTGGACCAATCGAGCATCTCCACAAATGCTCGACCCAGGAAACTTCAGGTCACAAGACCACACCCTCAGCGATCTACTTCCTGGCCTTGACTTAGTGTTTCATACATTGAAAATGTACTGATTCCCAAACGATATCGGCCTTGATGAGAGTATCTGCCAAGCAAGCAATAATGATGACATGCTGATTAACAAAATTCAGTTGCATCTACCTTTTTATTGACATAAGTAGTTTGAACAAGAAATCGGTTGCATTAGTCATATGGATCTTGTTCATTATAGATAAAAGGGTGCATGCAGAGGTGGACATTTTAGGTCTGGGAAGTAAAAATCCAATCTGAGATTTTGTTTCAACCAACTAGTTGAGTATAACGAGTCACAGTCACAGAGTACTCAACTGGTTCGTCAAAACAATATCTTAGTCAGGATTTTTACTTTCAGGAGCTGCAATGTCAGCCTCTGGCTGTATGAACGTATGCTGATGTATCGAGACAATGGGACTTTAGCTGGGTTTAACTGAGATGTCTGCCCTCGTTCCTTGGCAGGCAGAGATGAAGTGGGGGGCACTCTGCCATCTTTGTGATGGGTACTTGTGAAGGCGCAGAACCTCCGCCTGGTGTGCCATCACTCTTTCTGATACTGTGCTACGCTGTAGCTCCGCCCCTCCGTCCGCTAATGGATTGTCTGTCCTGTGAAATCCTCTTAGGAGTCTGGGGACGGACATGGGCTTGGATAGGAACTCCGTCCACCTCGTTGACCTTAAGGTTTAGAGTGTCCTTCTGTCTACAGTGCCCCCCCCTTCCCCCCCCACCCTGGTGGTCTATACATGACGCAGAATCACCACTTTAAGTCTGCTTGCTTATGCTCATGATGAATGTTTTAATTTGGAGGAATATCTGTTTCACATGCACCTGTTGCGTGCTCCCAAGGTGGCTTATGACTGAAAAACCTTAGCATTAATCAGAATGAGGAAGATTTATATCATTGTTGTGTTAAACACAGTAACCCTGCAAAGCAAAGCTGGATCAATGTGCCTGAGAATGATAGACAAGGAGATTAATAGTTTGGCAGGGAACAATCATCCATCCATCCATCCATCCATCCATCCATCCATCCATCCATCCATCCATCCATCCATCCATCCATCTATCTATCT
>JABFDZ020000067.1:2386872-2400933 GCA_019775955.2 Pollimyrus isidori
GATTCGTGTGGGGTGCGTGTGATTCCTGTGGGGTACGTGTGATTCGTGTGGGGTACGTGTGATTCGTGTGGGGTGCGTGTGATTCGTGTGGGGTGCGTGTGATTCGTGTGGGGTGCGTGTGATTCATGTGGGGTGCATGTGAGGGTCTGCCAGGTGACAGGAGCTGTTGTCCTGGTGGGTGGGGGAGGGGGGCCGTGAAGCCCTCCGAACTCTCGCCCCGCACCCTCCTCGTCAGACTCTCAAATTTGTCCGCCTGGGAATAAAAGCTCAAGAATAATGATTGCACTGCACATTTAAGGCAATTAAGAAAGCGGAGATTGGATGCATATTGAAGACCTCATTTACGGCTCGCTCGCGGAATATTATGCAAAGTGGAGGCGCGGGTTTCTGATTCGGGCTCCCCGGCAACCTCCTGCTAATCCTTTCCGACTTGGACCCATTGTTTTCTCCTTGTTCCACGGCTTCGTGCGGCAGACCGCCACGCTCCGCGTCAAATTAAACCTTGACGTGTTTAGGTCTTAATTAACACGGTTCCCAGGGGCCAATCAGAAACCTCGGAAACCCTCTTGGCCAATCAGAAACCCCCTCAATCTGTCAGAAACCCTTTGGCTGGGATCTTCTGACCATCGCCTGTAATGGTTGCTGGTTTTGTCTCATCTAGATGTTGTGCTTATGATCATGATTTGTGCTGTGGTCTCCCACCAAGGGCCATGAGGCTCCTCCCCTTCAGTGGCGTTTAAGGGTCACGTTGGGTTTTCTCCTAAAGCTCTTAAGGCTTGTGGAATGGTTTCTCTAAATTGACTTAAATGTCTGACTGCGCGCCCTGCCTTGGGCTGGCTTCCTGTCCAGGGTGTTCCCTGCCGTGTGCTACTTGGGATAGGTACCATAATCATCTGCAAAACCCATGCTGAAGAAACAGTACTGGGAAATGCATGGGTGCCTGTTCATCTCACAGCTTTAAACATTTATGTGGCCAGTTATTACGATGGACCAACTCACTCTATTGCTCAAGGGTATGTCAACTGTAGGGACTCAAACCTGTCACCTTTGGGATCCTCACCAGTGTGTCACCAGCTGCTACCTGCTTGCTTTCGGATCTGCCGGTGCTTCTTCCTCCGAGTTGCGGTATACTCAGCCCGAATAAGTAAAGCTGTCAGCAGGGTATAACTCAGCCCCCCCCCTCCCACCTCTCCCCCACAGGTCGGTGGTTGGGCACAAGGAGCCAATTCCAGATGACAGCAAGGACAACATCACAATCTTCACCAGGATTCTGGACAGGCTGCTGGACGGCTACGATAACCGGCTGCGACCCGGTTTGGGAGGTGAGCCTCATCTCAGGAATTTAGAGACACCCACCATCCATGACATTCTTGCAGGGGTGGCCCGCTGGATCCTAGGCCCTCAGCTCAGGCACAGATATTCCAGCTTTGCAGCTCCAGAAATGTACATGAATGGATGAATGGGTGAATGAATAAACAAATGAATGAAAAAATTAACAACAATATTATAACAATATTATAACAACAATCAATGACTCAATGAAAGAGACAAATCTGTGAATGGGCAAACGAATGAATGGATGAGTAATGAATGAATGCATGAACAAATGAATGAATGAATAAATGACCGATCCGATTTATTTAAGCAACTGAATTACAAATGAATGAACAAATTAATCAGTATAAAAACAAATGAATGAAGAAACAAACAAATGAATGAATGAACAAAGAAACAAATGAACAAATGAATGAATGAAAATAGCAATGACTACTAATCTTGCATCTCAAACTTCCTGTTTTACTGCAAGGCTTGAGGAAAAGTTATTTTCATGCAACAGCAGTATAATAGTCGTTTACTTGCTTGTTTACTTTCGTTCCCAGTTGTATTTCCACTGCAGTGAAACAGGTCAGACATTTGTTCATTGTGATTTATAATAAAACCTAAAACTAGCAATCTCCGAGCATCTCAAAGTGGGGGTTATGCTGCTGGAATCGTTCCCCAGTTCACCATTTAATCCTGCGTACATTAATGCCAGCGGCAGGGCTACTTGTGAGAATTAGCCGCAGTGCAGGCTAAAGGCTAACGCGGCCGTCGTCTGCCGTCGTCGAGTAGAAGCCGCGGGTGGTCTCACAGGGTGCGGGAACTGAGTCGGCGCTCGCGCACGGCACGCTATTACTGTCGCGAAGAAGTGGAAAATTACAGGAGAGATCGGGAAAAACGGACTGGAGATAGTTGACAGCTCGCTGTGGAGTGTGAGAGGAGGGGGTGCTGGTTAACGCAGGGGGGTTTGCAGGGTTTCCTGTACTGCGCGGCCTGACAGCGAGACGTGGTTGTTTTCTCCACTCCGTTTGACAGCCTTGGACTAACGAGGCCGCGCGGGCCTGGTTTACAGTGGCCCTGTTTATCTGTGGCCCGTCAGAACCTCAGGCTGGATCAGCTAACCTGTCACTTTATGGAAGTTGGGTTACAAAACTGCCTGTCCTGGTAAAAGGGTAACTATCTGACTCAACCGGCGGAGGTTGGGAAGCTGAAGGGAGCAAAAGCCTGACGTCATAATTGCCCCCTACTGGGATGGGGAGGGTTGACCATAAAACAAGCATCCCCGAATGAAAATAGACCACAGCTGGGGACCCCCTCCTGCTAATACGTAATCATATAAGTGACCAAGGTCTTTGAAACACTTTAAGAGATTATTGACGTCTTGTCAATTCCACGACGTGTCTCTGTGAACCTCAGACCCCCCCCGTTGAAGACCTTTGCCTTGATGCTGTGGTGATTTCAGAGTGTTACCTCATTAAGATCAGCCTCCAAGCCCAATACCCACAGCGCCCCGTGTCTGCAGTCTGCCTGCCGCTAACTAGTGTACGCTCAGCACAACAACCCACCTCCCATTTACTCTGGATCAAATGAATTAATGCCGATTTAACTCATCTGATCAATTAGCCATTTCTTCTTCTCGGTGCCAGTTAGACTCGGTGAAACCGCAATCTTAGTTAGCTGAACGAGGGCAGAAAGAGAGGGAGAGAGAGCAAGAGAGAGAGAGAGAGAGAGAGAGACAGTCAGGCAAACAGATAGGGAGATGAAAACTGGACTGTTGTCAATCATGTTGGGTGGGCTTTTGATTAATTAGTGAACCAGGAGGCATCAGGTAACCCCTCGAGACCCTTCTGCTGGACAGAGGGTCCCAGAGACAGATCCAGTGCCTTTGTTTTTACCTCCGTTACCCGTGATCTCATCTCCTCAAACGCACGGCATCACGGCACTGCGGAAAGTCTTCCGACGGAGCCCGGTTCGAGAGGCAGACTTTAACAAGGTGTTTTCCAATTAGTCAGACGTCAGGGTATGCTGATTTAGCATGTGTGCATCAGGCCCAACGCTGCACTGGGCGACCGCGTTTCTTTATAAGGAAACAGTAGCAGACTGCCTGTGCTGAGCTGAATAAAGATGTCTGTGTTTCAGCAATTCTTCCTTCCGAGTCTTTGTCATTGTGAGCTTTTATAAATGTGCCCTTTCCGGCAGCTGGGGTTCAGTGCCTTTGTAATGGAAGATGACCCTGAATTCTGGTTTCTTTAATCGCAACCTGAGCCCCGCCCACACAGGTTGAAACTCATCAGCGGCCGACGTTAACCACGTGACCAAACACACCTGAGATTTTATTGGTCATTTCCTCCTCTCCCCTCCCCCATGTCTGTCCTAGAAACTGTGACTGAGGTGAAGACGAATATCTACGTCACCAGTTTCGGCCCGGTGTCGGACACGGACATGGTGAGTTGGGCCTCGTTTGTTTGGGGGGGGGCGCAGGGGGGCCTGCACGTGTTCTGACACATCAGCGAGATTAGCTCCCCATCATGAGGGAGAAACCTCTCTCTGATCTCAGTAAGACGCCCCAGGAGTCAAATCAAATCCATTCAGTGTTTTTGAAAACGCCTTCCGGGGCTCGGCAGCAATGAAAATCAGGGGGTCTTGTTGCGACTTTGGCCCCCACCATCTGAAACACAGTCTCTGTAATTGAGAAATTAGTTCTTTGCGGTGTTCTGAATCCGGCTAATGCGACCTGCTGCAGCTCGGTGTCGCATTTCTCCAGGAAGCCGTTATGTTTCGAAGGCCTCATTCAAGGCGCTTGGAGGCGCCCGGCATTCCCAGCTTGCGGCTGGGTTTGTTTCTTCATATCTTGACACAACTTTGAAGCTCAGTCAATATTTACCTGCCAGCTCTTTGAATGTACTGTTGAGTTTTGGCTGCTGAAAAGACAGGTCCGTGTTTTGTGGCAGTATCGAAATTTTGTGTTACTACACAGTCACTGAGGTAGAGGCAGTAAAGAAAAATAATAAATGAATCTGTAACAAGGCAATGCGGGGGAGTGTGTGTGTGCGTCTTAATCATGCACGTAATTCGCTTTGGCGTGTAAGATTAATCGGCAAGGCAGCGCAGAGGCGCTCTGTATGTGACGCCGGCCTTCTGTTATAAACACTAAAAAGAAAACAGCTTTTTGTTGTAATATATGAGCCATAAACAACATTCAATTACGAAACAATAATTAGCTATGCAGGAATGAGCATAAGTCTTTTTAAATCTTAATGGATTCATTGGGTTGCCAGGAATGATTTATCAATTATAAAAAAAGTAAAATGGTTTCAATGCCTGATAAAATGATATGTGATATTACTTTATTTGTTTTCCTGCCAGATGCTAATTTTTGAGATGACTGACTCAAATGGCAGGATGGTGCACTAGGGTTAATCCACAACACCCATCAAGGGGAAGAAGCCTCCACTATGGAGGTTTGTAGATCTGTACTAATATAGGACTCCAACTTTGAGGGTCAAAGATCTATACTAATGTAGGCCTCCAAATGTGAGGGTCATAGATCTGTACTAATGTAGGCCTCCAAATGTGAGGGTCATAGATCTGTACTAATGTAGGCCTCCAAATGTGAGGGTCATAGATCTGTACTAATATAGCACTCCAACTGTGAGGGTCATAGATCTGTACTAATATAGGCCTCCAAATGTGAGGGTCATAGATCTGTACTAATATAGGCCTCCAAATGTGAGGGTCATATATCTGTACTAATATAAGCCCCCAACTGTGAGGATCATAGATCTATACTAATATAGGTCTCAAACTGAGAGGATCTCAGATCTGTTCCTCAGAGGCCTCCACCCAGAAGGGTTGGAGATTTGTTCCTTAAAATCCTCAACAGGGAGGATCTTAGATCTGTTTCTTAGAAGCTTCCACCCAGAAAGCATGCATACCTGTTCCTTAGAGACCTGTACCTTGCTGTGCTTCCGGGGGATTTGGGTGAGGATCAAGGAGTAGGAGTTATTGTGTTATGCATGTGAAGATGGATAAACCTTGCCATTGTGTATTTATTGTCAGCTTCTGTGTTTCTGCACCAACTTGGCATTGATGTTTTACTTATGAATATTTTAAAATAAATTTGACCTAAATTACAGCTGTAGTCGCCAAAAGCCCGGTGCCAGGATGCCCCGGTCATCCTGAAGGAGCCTTCTCTGGCAAGGCCCTCAGAAAGTAGGTTGCAGAAGAAGATACAGCCTCCTGACCCCATACAAAGCTGGGCCTCTGGGGGCAGGGGGGTGTGTACAGAGGTGTCCATTTGTCAGGTCATCGAGCCTCAGCTCCACATTTGTCTCCGACCCGATACGACAGGCGGAATCGAGGCCAGTTGAATAGGCCACAGGTTCTCCAGCTCACTGGCTCTGGCTTGTGGTCGTTGGCCGTCCTGGACTCGTTTTCAAAGCCATTGTCAAAACAAGAGAAACCCCACAAGTCTGGGAGAAAACGTCGGATCACCTGAAAGCTCGAATATCAGGGCTTTAGTCTGGGGAAAAATGGGGGAAATTCACCCCCCCACACCGAGTTTTACTCAAAGTATCGCCCCTCTCCCTGGGTACTTTTGCTTTTAACTGGCCACGTTCTGTCTTGGGGGGGAGGGGGGCAGGTGTAGGGCCTCACCGGCCTCCTTCTTCTCCTCCGAGGTGGCGAGGATTTGCTTTGCCAAGCACTGCATCATCTTCTGTATATTATCAGCAGAACAAAACTTCATTTCCCCTGTGGCCTGTTTGGCTAAGACAGCAAGAGGCTCCGTTTTCCTCTGGTGACACACCTCTTTTCTGCAGTAATGGGTTCCTATTACAGTCCCCAAATTGCAATTTTTTTTTTTCCGCGTAGGAGAAAAGGAAGAATAACACGCGGGAAACGGAACGGGGGCCTGGCAGAGGTCCTTTCACCGCGACAAATTACAGCGCCGGCTGAGGCCTTCTGTCCGCGTCAAGGCACGATGGCCGACACGTTTAGTCTTTCTCCCTCGTTCCTGCTCGGGGGACATGCAGGGCCAAATTAGTCAGACGACGTTGAAATAAAGTACATAAAGTGAGAAGGTGAGGAGAGGTTAAATGCAAAGGAGGGGGGGGGGGGGCTGGCAACTAGAAAATGGGTGATCAGTGTCAGCTAAAGAAGCCTCAAGACCATATGCTTGCCTGACTCATATGGCAGAAGCATATCTAACCCCCCTCCCCCCCCCCCATACTAATGTCGTTCTGCACCATTATATAAAAACCTGTTTATGATGAAACGATTGAAACCTCAAGAAGCCTGTAGAAGCAAGAATCGAGACCTCGAGAGGCTTGTAGAAAAGCCCATTCCCTGTCTTTTACCAATAGCCTTTATAGTGTTGCCATAGCTACAAGAAAAGTCATTATGGCATTTCTTCAGACTCCATGGTAGCGGATTATCACCATGGTTCCTGATTGGTGTATGTAGGAATAATCTGTGTCAACCTTAAAATGAGTGCCATTGTTTGTTGTTCATTACACAGTTTGAAGTTTCTTTCAGCACGTATACTTTTTTTGTTTTAATTACGATAAGGGGTGCATATTGCGGGCTGTGATTAACGACGTCGTTTGGATTAATTGATTGTTTAATGACTGGCTGGGACACTCTTGGGAGACATGACGGGACCTCTGGCATTGTCTCATTAGTCACCGGCACCAGGTGAAGAGGTGATTAAGCATTTTCTGCTCTTCAAACCCGGCGAACAGAGGGTCACACGCAGTCGACCAATGGGACATCGCCACAGGTGCCACGGTAACGGCTGAAGCAGACAAATTGTTGCCGTCGCTGGGAAACGCCGGGGATTTCTAACCACGTCGATTAACAGCCACGGTGGGATATGGCATGACACCAAAGGTCGCAGCGCCGTGGCGGAATCAACAAATTGCCCCGTCCGCCATGTCCGCGATCGCGGTCGCCCGGGAAACGCCGGATTCCAAATAGCGCGCCGGAAGCCGCTGAAGTGGCCCGCGAACAGACTGATACGTAGCTAAGTGGGAGAATGCCGTCACGCACCCGGGATGGCCGAAACGCCTCAGGCACCAAATCATTCTTGTGAATCAGGTCCCCCGGTGGATGAAAACGGTAGCGCGGATACAGGAGGACACAGCTGCAAACAGAGTGACGAGAAGCTATCGCCTAGGGTAGGAAGCTACTACGCAGCACAGATGCTAACCAGTAAGAGGTCAGTAACCTCAGCCAGTGCTTTGGGATTGTAATTACACAGGGCGCTGGCCCAGTTATACGAGTTTTACCATGTTCTTTGCCTTAGAGCTTAAGCTAACACTCCTCCTGCTAAAGGAATTCAGGTCACACACCCCTGTTGGCTTTACCGCCGCCAAGTCTGTCCATTGAGGTTAAATGGGCGACTTGCTGTTTACGCGTCTGCTGCTCTTAGCCCTAGGCAAGCCACTGTCCAATTACGGGGCGATTCCAACAACAGCGTGCTTCATTTGCGCCGCGTACGAGCCGCCAGGCTAATGCGGACGCAGCCAATCGACCGTCCGTAACATGGGCGTGAAAAGCGTGACATGAGAACTACAAAGTAATTTATTCGCTATAGATTTTTCATACGCCCAGTGAGGCTTATTGACTTTATTCTTTTACAGTCAAATGGTAGAAGTTTCTCAGGGCATAATCTGAATAGTTATTTTGAAAATCATTTCAAACTTGCATGGAGGTTAAGGGCTGGGAACGGATATACTTACAACCGATCCATCCATCCATCTATCCATCCATCCATTCATCTTCCATCTTCTGACCACCTATCCTGCTCAGGATAACATGGGACCTGGAGCCTCATCAAAAGCAAGGCTGAGGAACATCCTGAACAGCAGCAGTTAAAGTGTGTTAAGTTTAAATCGGTTGATCTGGTACAAACTGTTCCCAAATGTGTAACGCCTACAACTGAGTGGAGGGGGGGGGTGATTGACAGAACATCAAACACCGACAGGGAGGACTGCAAGATGAATGCGATGCTAATGTTCTCCTTAATGATGTTTATTGTTAAAGTGTTTGATGGAGAGATGATGCTTGATCATAAATGTCAGCTGGAGATGTGGCAGTTTTGACAGCGGCTATTCTTGGCACAATATGACGTTTATTCGTGTCGCCAGAGCAACACACCATGTGTGGTCAGTACAACACTGGCCTTTTGTCTATAGCCATAAGTAACTTTAAGTAACACAATGTTACGATGTTACACGCTCCATCAAAACATCAAACAGAACTTAAGTAACATGTTTGAGTAGTTTCATGTCACAAATTGCAATTTCTTGTGTTGTTTGGCAGCCAATGCCTTGGCACGCTCCGTCATTTATTTTAAATGAGGATTTGGTGATTGTACTTGTAAATAAAAATGTGTTTATTAAATATCCACAGGGAACGTGAACTAAAATAAACAAGAGCAAAAGAAATGATTTATGGTTCATATTCATAATTCATGCGCATATTGATAAATAAGAAAATAATCTTTCTTCACAGGCATTCTCCATAAATTCCTTTTTATTTAGACTTTGAAAATAAACAGCAGTCCAGAATCTTCTCTGAATTCACAACCCGTTTAGGTGAGAAATGCGATACCGCTTTCGTATTGTACTCCTGCCTTCGGTACAAATGAACCCTCCGTAACGGGGAAATGGGACACATATATTGCGAAGATGCCCTTAATTGAAGGAAAGCTGTGACCAGACAGCGAAGCCGGCAAAATTCAGTTTATGCTGTTGTCTATAAACAGTGAGTGAATTAATTAAATAACGGCAGACTTTCTTTAAAACAGTCTCGGGGGGATCTACATGTGCTCAGGTGTCCTCAGAGACACAAAATCTAGAGCAAAATTGAGCTCAACAATCGATTTCTTTTTGAATCGCATAAATGGATATATGGATATATATGAGCGATTGTTCAGAATTCAGTAATTGAAAACGTGTGATTCATGAGAAGGACGTTCCCAACGGATTACTGCTCTATTTCTATGAGAATTGGTTATATGTTACTGATTCCATATAGTAATTACTCACAGATAGCCTTCCTTCCTTTTTGCTCATGGGAGTTTCACGTGCACAAAAATGTTCTGAGGGCAGTAGGAACAATGATTGATTCAGAGAGATAATCAATCATATTGTAGTGGAGGTGCGTCCAAGCAAGTACAGTATATAGAACCGACCAATCAGATGTTTTGGTCTTGGCTCCTCTAGTCGCTTGGACCCACCTCCTCAACAATTTTTTCGGTTATCTCTCTGAACCAAATTTTGTTCCTTCTGCCTTCAGAACATTTTTGTGTAAGTTAAACTCCCACAAACATCCTGTTTTGGTAGGAATCTCATGTGCGTTTTATAGAGTGATTAGGTTCAACACTCAAATTAGAAGAAGCCCATAAATCGATTTTGGTAAGGTAATTCAAATTCTGATTTTGCTAATTATGTTTAGAAGCATGTCAGAGTAGTACTGCGAAGAGTAACAAATCTGCTCTGTTTTGTAACTATGTAATAGTCTCTCATTTATTGATAGATCTTAGATTAAAATTTTAGGTAGTTAGTTATTTCTAGCTGTTAAGTTATTGATTTGGTTATTGGTTTTTATTTATTATTGAATTATTGTCACTTTATTGTACGCTATTGGACCTGAGTCATAAATTTCATTTTATTCACGAGTCAATATCTTAAGAATGACAATAAATGAACCTTGAAACTTGAAACATGCTCGCTAAATGATGAGCATGAGATAATGATTTTATATGAGTCTATTGAATGCTGAAGCTTTAGGTTAAAGGTTTATAGCCTGGGCTAATGTTTAAGGTAAATAATAAGGTAAAGTGGCATGTGTAAGTAATTCTGAAGCCAGATACATGTTGGTGAAACTGATTACCTACAGACCATTAAAACTGTATAGGGTAAGCAAGGAGTCGAGTGCCTAGTTGGGCAGAGGAGAAATCTAAGCGAGAATAGAAAAGCTACTGCTTCAAGAGGGATTAAGGAACGCCGAAGTGTACACTGCAGTTGCAGGTCAGTTGCAGTCTCAGTGATTGTTGCCGAGGTGGAGAAGAACACCGCGGGTGAACTGAATTGACCCTGATAAACATCCTATTCCAAAACAGACCGTGCCCCCGTCTCTGCTTGCAAAAATACAATTTTAAAATTTAGAGTCAGATTAGACGGCAATTCGTGTTACGATCATATATTCCCAAGTTTAGGTAACACTATATAATACTGTTCCGCAGTTTACAGGTAAATATGCAGGAAGTAAGCAGCAACAAAGGAGTAGTGCTTCATTAACACCTAAATTAGTACTATTCACTACTAAGGAATTATGCTTAATCACTCAGTAGGTAATACTGAACTAATTATTGTAGTTTGCTATTACTTCATTAGTAGTTCAATATTGAATATTGCTGGTTTCATTTGGAATTATGTACTATGGATTATTTCTAATAACTACTAGTTCATTACTCAGGACTAACTGGGATGTGTAGATTACTGTTCTCGATGGTTTTTGGCATTCTTTTCCTTTTGGAACAACAGGCTTGTTTCTTCCTACTTAAGCTTGTTTGTATGACATACAACTTATTCTACAAAATGCTACTGCCTAAAATATGTATACAGTACCTACATTTTAATTATTTACCTCACCTCAGTCCGTGTGCCAGTGTTCTTTGAGCTGTGCTCAGAGACTCGTGTTTTGCCACATGATTTGCTCCACCACATATTGTTGATCTTTTTTAAACATTAAGAAATTAATGTATGCATTTTAAATAAGGAATGAAGTCTTAATGATGACCTAAATAAAACTAATTGTAGCTCATTTGTAATGAATGTGGCGTTACTGACTTCTTCCACAGGAGTTACTAAAGATCAAGATCAGTATTATAAAGTAAAAAACACTGTAACTCATTAGTAACGAATGTGGTGTTACTGAGTAAGCTTCTGTCTCTCAAAAATTTACTGAGTTCTTTTGGTAACACTTTAGTTGAGGGGGCACAAATAATGTGTAGTACACCCTTACTTAATCGACCTTTGTCCGCTGACATCACACTTGCTTTTGCCGCAATGTATTGTGGGTCAAATCGCCATTTTGGTTGTATACAACGCAAGAGTGAGCATTTGCGTCCGGTATTATCATTGGTAAGATGGGACCCTTGTGCAGTATGAAAGGCTGTCATACTAAATCACACGGTAGAAACAGCAGAAAGGTGGACCGCAACATAAGATTTTTTCGGTTTCCCACCTGGAAAAGAGGATATGGACAGCAGATAGTGGAGGTAAGGACGAGGCATGCGTGGCCTGGGTCGCAGCGGTGAGACAGAAGATCACTTTCAACATGATATCTCCCTTCGTGCGTGCTTGGTCTCGGCATATTCATAAAGCAACTAAGATGTTTTTGTTTAAATAATATTACTGAATATGCATTTTTTTGTCTTCTAAAGTTTATATTCACAGCCCTTCACGAGTGTCCCATCTTACCAAAGATCGGACGCAGACATAAACATAATTAGTACATAATTCCCAGTGAAACCAGCAATACTGAATAGTTCCTAATGAAGTACAGTGGTACCTCGGTTCTTGAACTCACTAGAACTCGAATTTCTTGAAAGTCGAATAAACCAGTTTGAGCTAGAACTCGGCCTGAATATCAGAAGTCGAACCGTGAACGCTGACCTAATATAAATTGTACGTGCCAGGAAATGAGTCATACTACAATGCAGTTCTTACTTGAATGCCTTCTTCACAGACTGGACGATTAACCAAATAAAGCAACGCAACATTACAGTAGCTAACAATAAATAAACCACTAACTTACGTGGGCTATTAGAGCATTTATGTCATTTATTCTAACTTAATATTACCAGGTAAATTAACTGAAAACCAGTCCTCACTACTTTACGTGATATTCAGGAGAAATAACAGATTAGGCATCGGAACTGCCTGGGATACAAACATCCTGTGTGTAACTAAACTTTTCAGCCAATAAGAGCAAAGGTTTGTCGTCACGGAAGCGGTTCCAGTTTGTGCAGCCGGGTGAAAGATTGCAATGCATCTAACCGTAATGTATTGCGTCAGGATCAGAATGCCTTGCTTTAAGCCAGCGCTGTAAACAAGTCGAACGCAACCAATGACCAGACTGGGGAAACAAGCTGAAACGCGGACTTAATACAGAGGATTAATGACAACAACCAGAAACAGCTGATCACATGGGGATCCCACACGAGGTTAACGAGGGGGCGTGGCACACGGAAGGAGCGGATGATCGGGGCAGGACAGGGGTAATGTTGGGATAAGATCTTTATCATTTTGGAAGCCATTAAGAAAAAAATGCTCGTATCTTGTTCATTTTGTGTCTAAATGCTAAAAAATTAGCTGTAATTTTGGGAGGCCGGGAACCAATTAATTGGTTTTCCATTATTTATTATGGGAAAAATTCGATCAGATCTTGAACTTTTTAAGATTCGATCTGGAGTCTGGAACGGATTAAGTTCGAGAACCGAGGTACCATTGTAATAGTGAACTACTATAATGATTAGTTCACTATTACCTATTGAGTAATTGAGCATAATTCCTTAGTAGTGAATAGTACTAATTTAGGTGTTAATGAAGCACTACTCCTTTGTTGCTGCTTACTGCCTGTATATATACCTGTTAACTACGGAACAGTATTATAAAGTGTTACCCAAGTTTATTTTGATTTTTGTCCCATTGATTATAAAAATAACATTGCGAAAGCTTGAGGATGCTTTTACAATGGTTTTGTGTTGGTTAAACGTACATATTGGTATTTTGAGAGAGATAAGGCTCTTCGTTGACAATTCACCGTCACCAGAGCTGCTTGCGGGTTTGTGAGAAGGGTGTGAAATAGCCAGCTACCTTTGCAGTGAGAATCCGGGGACCAGAATTAACCGTGACAACGGATTAGAGTGCCACTGATGCAGCGATGAGGATAAAGACAATGATGATGATGATAATGACGATGATGAGACTGTGTGGGTGTGTGTGTCTGTGTGTGTGTCTGTCTCCTCCCTGTAGTCTACTTTCCCAATCACTCTCCAAAGATAGCAGTTCGATGATCGTATGTGTGCATAAGAGTCCCCCGTGCTGTGGGCTGGCAGCCCATCCAGGCTGTAGCCCCGCCTTGAACCCTGTACTGCCTGGGATAGACTCCACCCCCGCCCCTTGCCTTGGCTTTAGGTCTGGATAATGGATGAATGTTTCTCCTTACCCCATGTAAGCTGGGCCAGAGAATGCCAAACAGTTTGCATGTTTGTGTTGGTCGAAGCCTCCCCTTCTCTCCCATGTGGAACAGTCATTTTTCATTTTAACCATTTTTGTTTTCTTACAAAGCCTTTTGTTACCCTCTCAGACTAGGCCCTGAAAAAGCTTCTCTAATCTCCTATGTGCGTGGTTCATTCTGCCTAGTTAGAGAAGCTTTCCCCAGTGACTCTTTGTAGTTCTATCCCCCTGCCCACATTTTAATATCCCCCAATTCAGATGAAAGTAAAAGTCTAGACTGAAATTTATTTTCCACCAACCAGCTGAGTACTTTGTGACTGAGACTCTTTATATTGAACTGGTTGGTTGAAACAAAATTCTGGACTGGAGATTTACTTTCTGGACCTTAAATCTCCACTTCTCCCCAGCTAGGGAGGGGGGCACCTAACCCATGACAGGTGGGAGACTATGAGCTACTGCAGGTTTAACAAACAACTAAAACTTTGGTTTG
>JABFDZ020000067.1:2401033-2412422 GCA_019775955.2 Pollimyrus isidori
CCCCCCCCCCCCCCCCCCCCCCCCCCCCCCCCCCCCCCCCCCCCCCCCCCCCCCCCCCCCCCCCCCCCCGCGCGGGTAAATAATCCATCCATTTAGGGGGAGACATGATTATTGGGGGATTGTATTGGAGGGGGAGATTATAACCCTCCCACCCTGTAATTTACACCAATGGCTCCCATGCTCGACTAAATTGTTCGGTTTCACTCGTTTGTATCCTTGATTTAAAGACTCATTCAGCTGTTTCAAATTAACGTCGAAACAATGACACATGCCTGATTATAGTAGCCTGACCAATCAGCACACAGCAGGAACTCAGGGCTCAAGTCAGATCCACGTGCCTGATAATAGGAGACTGACCAATCAGCACACAGCAAGAACTCATGGCTCGATTGAATTGAAATTCCTTTTAATTGAAATGGTTGAATGTTAGATTACACACCCCGTTGTACCTCATAGTGTCCCTCCTGACATTCATTAGGTGGCCCCCCTGTGCCCAGCTGCAGAAATCAGTGAGAAACGCCTCGCATCGTATTCCATGTCGACCCTTTTAAATTCCTGAGTGGGATTCATGTAGCAGCGGCAGGCACTCGGATGCGGTGGAATGCCGGCATGCAGGCCGCCTCCCGCCCCTGCGTCGGCTCATTAGGCAAAGCCAAATGTTAGTGCCCAGAATATTACACACTCCATCAATAAACGCAGGATGATGGGTCGTCCCCCGCAAAGCTATGGCACGTTAGGGAAATTCGGGGGGTGTCCTGACTGCGGGAGTTCGGTGCGGCGGAGCGAAATCGGCACGTCTGCGTGCAGGTCACCGGCTAGCAGAAAGCTAAGGGCTCTCATCCTTACTTTAATGGACAAATCTGTGTATGCATAATTAAAAAGTACAGGAAATACAAAGGAAATCGATGAATTATATATATCTACATTCTGTTGTTAAATTGGCATTTAGCTCACTGGTCCGTTCTCGGTCGACTCTGAATTTTTGGTGTGCAAATGTGATTTTTTTTTCTCTCTCTCTCTGCCTCCCCTCTTTCATTTGCTGTCTGTTTCATGTCCTGAGAGAAATGGGTGCTGGCAGATTTTTGGAAAAGCTCCCGCCGGGATTATGAGTTCGGGCCTTTATGGTGCTACATCACGCAGAACGTAAACCAAGGCTATTCGAGGTCTGGTCACGGCCGATTTCCCAGCTTTCCTTCACCTGTGAGCCAGGTGTGAAGCCTCCGGCCAATCAGAATCAGCGATTATTAAGCTAAGTACCTGGGAGACCTGAAAACACTGGCCTTGGATTTGGAATCGATGGCCAGATGCGTTAGGGTTAGAACCCTGATATAAACTCTCTTGCTAAGATAATATTGTAGGTTTCCAGACTTTGAAAATCAGAAAGCAATTGTTCTGGTCATTGATGACCCATCTATGGAGAACCCCAACCATGTGCCCTATACTGACTGTAATACACTCCCTCCCCCCCCCGCAACACCGTCCAAGTTAAGAGTATTGAGGTCAAATGCATGTTCTTCAGATGCTTAACGATGACTTAATAATTATTACATTTTCATTTCCTGCGTATCGGGGTGACTGATAATTATGAGATGCCGCTTGACTGCACCCCTAGATCTCCATGCCTCCTGTCTGAAAAAAAGGACGTTTGTGGCTCTTCCTGGGTTCCCGACTTTCGGGAGTGATTTTTTTTAGGCTAATCTTAAGGGACAGAACAGTAGGAGTGATCTTAATTAACCAATGACATCACTGGCCAGTTCTCCCAAGAACTAGCTCCATGGGACTCTGCACTGAAAAGATTCATTCTGAAATCAATATCCCAGAATTAATTTGCTCAGTCACATTGTTTGCTATATTAAATATTTGCGACACATTGGATCCATTAAATATTGAAAGATACTTTTAAAAATACCCCTTAGGATAAAAATGCCTTTGGTAGATAGCTTTATGCTATTAGTTTTATATTCAATATTACAAAAATACAACTCACAAAAAAAACATGTTTGCACATTAAATACCCAGTTAAGCTACATTTGCCAAATGTTCTCTTCATGTTTAGTTTTGTGCGCTCTGAAATGGGATAGCACAGTGGATTTTCCTCCAGGGTTGGGCGGTCCAAACCCCACCCCTGTATCTCTCAGACTACACTATCTCCATGCTCACTACAAACCTATCCTAAATAAGCAGCCTAAACGATAGGACTCATAGCCAGATAGGTATTGGTTCCAGTCCCAGAAGGTTGTCGTCGTTGAATGGCGTTCCTGGATTGTTTGACAAAAATACTCAGCTGTAGGAATGAAAATACCTCAGTTTGCATAACAGAAGTATCATGTGATCGAACCATTTAAGGATGATGTCCAGCTTGACTGGAGGGTGTAAAATCCCTAGATTTTAATTACTTTGATGTAAGTAAATGGTCAGTCAGCTGACCCAGTGTTTCAGGAGTCCATCAGTCATATGACTGAAAGCCCAAAAGCCCCACTTGAATCTGGCATGTGTGCTCAGAGCTCTGGCACCCATGTCTGAAATGGGCTCCACTGCGCCCATATTTGACTAATCCCATCCATACCTTCATTTGCATACATTTGCATATTCATTCAGTATTCGCATGCTTACCTAGGAACCCCCATAATACCACATTACATAAAGTTTTACCCAAGGCTGGACAAAATCCCAGCCTTCACAAAAATAAATCATGTTCTGTCACGTTATATGAATGCATGCGTCCTGCGATGCAAAGCACCCGCAACATTTTATGAAAGTCATGCGACGGGCTGTATTTTTCACACCGATAGCTGGCTTAGAGACTCCGCTGTTATGAGCTATAGTTTTTTAGTCAAATTAAGTTAGAATCCCCTCTAGTTTAATGTAGTCCTGTGCATTTCTATATTGCGGTCTAATTTTCATATAGCTACACTTCAAAAGACAGATTTTCCACATAATACGACTATGATTTTCAGGCTCCCTTCTGCGTATAAACAGCAGAATGAATGCGCAACTCCTGCCGGTGCCACTCGCAATAACCACATGCAGCAGGAGAAGGGCCACTTGGGATGCAGCCTGCATCCCCGCCAGTGTCCCGTGGCCTCTTCCTTTTAATTGAATGTCCTCCATACATCCTTCAACCCACTTCTTTTTACTGTCCAGGGAGTGTGTGTGTGTGAGAGAGTCAGAGTGTGTGTGTGTGTCTGTAATAGAGGCTACTATAGATCACGTCTTGGTCTGTCCCTCAATACAGTCTCTGTCCTTGAAGGAGAAAATGTGTCAGGGAGCCTGGAGTGCGAGCCGACCCTCCGAGAGCGTGGGGCGGGGGTGGGAGGGGGCACCGAAACAGCCACTATAAAGGAGGTGGGACCTGGCCCTCAGCCGCGGTGGGATTTTGGGGGGGTCACTGGGCTCCCAGAAGCCCTTGCAGCGAGCAAGGATCAGCCCATCTGCCTGTGAGGGCTGGGATGAGAGGTGTGGTTTTGGAGAGACAAACCCTCTGTTATGGCAAACGGTTCCTTCCTGGGAATATGTAGTTGGGATACGTAGGGTTCTTAGCTATTTTTTATGCCTGAGACTCATGGCCTATGTGGCCAGGAGTGAAGCAGTAAGTCCCAGTGCATTTTTAGGACTTGCTGTCCACTGCAATGAAGTCAGCTGCCAAAGAGTAAGAGGGGGACTGCTGATGCAGTCTGATTCACTCCTGGCCAATGGGCATCCTGCCCTAGGTCATGTGACAGGGGAAATGCAAGGGCAGTGCCTAGCAACAAAAATGGAAGTGATGCGAGGAAGTGAGGGAATCGTTACATACAATGTTATATATAATACATCTTAAAATCTTTTTGATGGTACACCTTTGATCTGCCCTGCAGAATCAGCCTCTTTGTCAAAGAGGACGAATGCTCGTCTGTGTTTTTTTTAATTGCTTTCATTGCAAAGTGGGACTTCAGTTCATTAATTGAATGGGATGTTAATTAAAGCAAAAACATGCACAAAGGATTCCATAGCTTAATTTATTTGTGGCAGGGCTGATTTGACGCTCATTCTAACGTACGTGAGGAAAGAAGCTGCATAATTGATTATGAATTGTGCACGAAATTAACCATGTTGTAAATTACTCACCTACCCTGTTCCCCTGATGAAAAAAAATGTTTAAACGCATCAACCAATATAAGAATACTTGACGCTACCTCTCAAACTACTCCTTTACCTCTATTCACATTGTTTTGTTTTGTGCAGCTCCCCTTGCAAATTTGACCTCTGAACACCAGTTCCCAGTAAATGTGTCTTGACCGCCCTGGTAGTTACATTCGTGTGGCTGATAGTGGCACACGAGCTGATTGGCCTGTTTACCACATGTTCTTTGAAAGCACCGTGACAGAAAAAAGAAAGTTTGATGAATCAGTCCCCCCTCTCGTGCAGCGGCAGACACAATGCAGGGAGCTGTTTATACAGGACAACACATGAATCATGTAAGGAGCCATATACTGAGAGACATCCCTTCTAGAAACACCAATCTGTCCTTCCAGGAATTCCCCCTTTTGGAGTGGGGGTGGGTGTGGGGGTTGGGTGCCCACTGCTGTGCCCTATGCTTCCTGGGATAAGCGCCCCCCCTCCCCACATTTATATGCACTTATTTTCAATGAATTTTCAATCAGTCTCAGAAAATTAGCACTTATCATAAATTAAATTAAATTAAATTGTTAATAGCTGCTGTATGTTAGGAGTGGTTTTACATGCTTAATAACAAATTAGCGGTTTTCTAAGTCTACGTTCCGCCGATTAATTAAAAAAGAAACAAAAGTTGAAGTTCTGATTACGAGACTTGATCCTGATTCTTTTAAGTGGCCCATATTTTTTAAAAGCATGTTTAAAACCCTTTGACACCCTGCATCCCAGTATTTGATGGTTAAATAAAATTGTTTCAGTGACATCTTTGGGTTTTTCTTCAGAAGCGAGAGCGGTAATGCTGGGCTTTAGAGGAGAACATGGGAGGTTCCTGTTTTTTAAGGCTGAGGTCAAATCCAGCTACATGAGGCCTGTCTAATGCCGGCCAAGAAATTGTTGTACAGGTATTGACCACGAATTAATTTTTAAAACATTACGAAACAACTGCTTACGTCACGCAGGAAGGTGAGTAACACCTCTCTGCTTCACAGATTAAGAAAAACAATGTTGTTTTTGTTAAAAAAAGAGTATCCCACCAAATCCAATCAGCTAGTATAAACGACATATTTTGATGTCGGGCTAAAGATTTGCCTCTTGGGGGAGCTGTAGAAGGAGCAAAAAAAAAAAAACTGTTGCAAACAATCGGAGTTTCCCGGCCTGGGAGTAGGAGCCGTCTTTAGGGTTTAGCGCGCCGCAACACAGTGATTTCCATTCTCCTGCCAATCATTCTGACTTACAGACTGAGCAAGAAGCCTTTGATAAGCCTTTCTGGTTATACCAGCACACGCCCCCCAACGTAAAAAGTGTTTAAATTTCATACATGGCCCGTGATAATATCTGTCACAATATATGATAAATCCACCACCTGCAGATGGTCGCACTGTTATTTGACTTCTTTGCTCCAGCCTACTTGTTTAGCGATACAGAAAGTGACTTTCTTTTTCATGGAATATTACAGCCATATTGCTTTGCCGCGCTGTGAGGTTAATGTTTATTCGGGGTGACGAGTCTGACACTTTAGCCTGCTGTTCCTGAGTCAGTCCTGTGTTGCCTTATGGAGTCGTCGTTTTTACAAGGACGCCGCGACAATCAGTGCCCGCACAAGCCTGAGAGGAACGCCTAAGATACTGGGCCCATTAAGGAAGGTGGCTTCCCTCTCGCCAGAAGGTCTGATTCTTCTTGGCTGGTTGACAGCGCGCTGGTGTCGGTCAGAAGATCTAAGCTACGGTAAGCGATCCCTTAGTCACTGCCCAGACCTCCCTAATTTCCCGCAGGCCGCCCAGCTGGCGGTAGCTTTCACTTACGCCATTAGTCCATTCTCCCACCTGTGTTGTCAGGAGTTCTCAGTCTCAGCGGATCGCTGCTTAGAATCGGGTCAGAACCCCGAAAGAATGGACCGCGAAACGACTACCGGGCTCCCTCAGGTGTCACTCTGTGCCTCACTGCCCCTTTTATCCCCACTCACTTACATTTATTTCTATATTTATACCCAGCTATAGTCGCTAGGAGCATATAAAAACACTGGGAGGGTGACGTACAAAGACGGAAACAATTAATGTTGGCGGCATCATTGCAATTAAGCTTGGAAGGCAATTTGATGTTATAGTAAACTAAGTGGGGAAACAGCCAGAGGGCAGATGTAGAGGAAATAATTCTCAAGTAGATGTTCCTGCTCTGGATTTCCGTTGATGAGGGCACAACCCCTCGCCCCCCGCCCCGGGGGGGGACGCGGTCGCTGGGTCTGCCTTTTAGAATCCCAGGGCCGACGTGGATTGGCTCCGCAACGAATCGGGGCTCGTTTGCAAGCTCTCGTTAGCGAGGAATGGGTCTGCGCTCCCTCACCTCAGAAAAGCTGTTTGGCGAAACATCTGCATGTTGTTATCTCACTGGCTGGATACATTTCGAAGGGTGCCGGAGTTTGGTGGGTAAAAAAAAGAGATTTTAATATAAAAATCAGACTGTGTTGCCATCGGAGACCTCGATTTGCTTACAGAAGCTTTGAAGTGCCTGAAACTTATGTATATTAGAAAAGTCCGAGAAAATTTTATGAAGACACAAAATACTCTGGTCTTTGTATCCAGTAATCTTCAGCCCTTTCAGTTTTTAAAAAGATGAAACTTTTCTGATATTTACTTCATAATTTTCCACTGTGCTTTCATCCTCATAATTAACACATAACGTACATGCTGTAATTAACACAGACGAATGCCTGAAATGGATAAACAAAATTCCAAGAACAGGGGAAAGATTTTTTTTTCCTTTTAATGAATAATGATTGAATAATTGAAGATGAAAACATCAAACATAAACAAAATTAAATAATCAGAGAGGCAGCCTGTTTAGGGCACACATAGTATTGATGGATTTGGCATCATACACATAGTATTTGGTTACTTTCACTGCTTGAATATACCAGGGGTGGCTTGTCAGTTATGGGTTGCCTCTATAGCTATTGATGTCATAGCCAAGTCCCGGCAGTGTTATATTCATATCACATTTATAACTTAGCCATGCTATGTTCACTTTTGAGCCATATCCGTTTATGGAAGTTTTACTTACACAAAAATGTTGTGAGGACCGAATGAAAAATGATAAGACCAATCAAATTGGACAATGACTGATCATTGTAGAGGAAGTTGGTCCAAGCAACTGGAGGAGGTGGGACCAAGACATCCGATTGGTTGGTCCCACCTCATCTGGCTGCTTGGACCCACCTCCTCTACAATCTATACGGTTATCTCTCTGAGCCAATCATTTTTTTTTTGTTCTGCCCTCAGAACATTTTTGCGTAAGTAAAACTCCCATGAGCACTGTATCCTGACTGCCACGTCAGAACCAAGACTTTTTGGCGCAGCATTCAATATACAGAGCCAAAGGACTTAGATATTTATGAAATCCTTGTGATTATGAAGTTATAAATCAAAGGTTTAGGACACTAAAACAAGTGGCCTAGATATCAGAAAGCCTAACATACTCTCTTGAATGTGCCGGCATATTTCCCGAGAGGGGAAGACGCAACAGTGACATCCTCAGCTGAAGCTTTTAAAGTGTCTCCCTTTATAGATGCCAGTTATTCAGAGAATCGCTCAGCGTGGGCATCCTGGATCCGGCCTGGGGGAGAGCGCGTGAACCCGGCGCATTCCCTCCACCGATGCCTCACTTAGGGTTATTGGACCTCACTGATAAATTAGCCGTGTCCTCTTATTTTAAATTGTTTACTCTTTATCTTCAGTTTGTCAGGAGAATCGGCGCCATTCGATTTTCGTCCGTCTCTGGCTGTTCATCGGGATGCAAGAGTATCATAAATGTTGCATGAAACCTGCTGCTGGTTTTAGGCCCAAGGGCACTGGGATGGACTTCCTTACTGCAGAAATGGAGAGAAATGCAGAGTGCAGATGGGGCTCCGACACGAATACTGATGGCTCCGCAGTTGCTGTGCAAAAGTCTGAATAAATAAACTTGTAAGTGACGCTTTCACCAGTTTTCAAATTCACTCACCCAGCTTCACTCAGTTCGCTAATTATATTCTTCAAACAAAGTAAACCTTGATTAGAAACCATGCAAAAAAGGAGTTTTCTCAGGCAGTATATTTCAGATCTCTATTATTCTATTGCCCTGTTACCACGAGCTTTATTTGTTTATCAGCGTGCCCGATGGCTAGTTAATTCATAACTCTTTTAATCTCTGTTTGATTAGAATGGCTTTTTAAACAATTGGTTTGAACAACAAAATTATAGCCTGAATACACCATCCTCGCGAGGGGAATCGTCTTCAAAACGAAGCTTAATTTGCTTTAATTTGGAAATTATGCACAGAAATCTATTTGCGTCTGGCCCGGGTCTGAAAGCATGCGGGTCACGTACAAGGAGGGAGTCACAGTTATAATTTTGAATTACTTCAGATGTTTCTTATCGGTGTTGGCGATAAGGAGGGAATCCGGACCCTCTGCAGCTCTGAACAGCTTGGCATCTCAACCCTGGTCTGGACTGTGAGTCCAGGCAAATAATGGACTGGCAGATCTCCTGGCTTTCAGGTTAACGGTTTGATTGCGTCACCCTTCTTTTGATTACCCAAGGTGCACCTGGTCGTTGCAATTGTGCAAACGAGTGCACGGGCGTGCCGCTGAAAACACGATGACATCAGCGACACGAGAAACAGAGCCATGTTCCGCAGGCGACCGACAAATTAGCGCCTGGTAAATAACGTTCGGCAAGAACTTTTAAGTCGTCGCATTGATCTGGACTCCAGTCTGACGAGGTGTTATGCTGCCTAATTTAAACCAAGATTCATCTCCGTGAAATCATTTCCCCTTGATATGACAGAAGCTCGGGACTCTGCGCTTCAGCTGACACAAGTATTTTCTGCACTAGGTATTACTGATTAATGTACAGATTCTTTAAGCCTGAAACTTCATAAATACATTTTTAATGGATACAGCAACAGTTACCTCTGTGATTTTAATGGGCAAGCTTCAAATTACAGCTCCTGGTCCTCAACTCCTACAACGTCTGCTGGCCCAGAGCAAATGAAACATAAAGAGGATGGTTTTCACAGGGAAAAAAAGGCCTAAAATGATTAATTGGGCCCCTTCGTAGCAATGCTGGTGCAGTAAATGTCCTGGAAAATCTTCTGAGAATGTTTATAGAAAATTGAATTGTGCTTAGTTACATACGTATGGGGTCAGCATTGTCCCCGTGACTGTGTCTGGAAAGGATCAATACAAAATAAGGACCAAAATGGTTTAGGGTCGCTCATGATTCAGAATATCGTCACAGAATGATTATGATGAGGAAATGATTATGACACGATTTTCCCCTTAATGCTGCAAAGAGGTGGCGTGAAAACCATGGATATATTCTTCGCCTTTGAATGGACCGGCGGAATTAGTTGCAGCCGGGAATAATTCAGCATTCTTTCCTCCCCTGACTTGAATTTCAGGAGAGCAGCTAATCCACAGATTCTCTTATTACTGTGTGTTTTTTTTTCTCATCGTCCCGTCGTGCCCCCAACTTACACATGGAATTGATTAGTTTTCCTCGGCGTACAAAGGTATGGCTGCCGACAGCCGGAACGCCTGTGACAAATTCAATCCGATGTTACACTTTCGGGAAGAAAAAGTCACGGGGGTGCAAAATAATTCCGACGGCCGTTATAAAAGTCATATTTTAACATATCGGAATGGAGTTAAAACATTCTGTAGCAAATGGCCTTGCGAAAAAAAATTAAATAAATAAATAAGTCAAACAGAATTAATAGATAACTGTAACTCTCGCCCTACACAGCTTGGTCTGATGAGCCTTGCAAATCTGAGTATTCCCAAGCATCATTAGCCAGGTTATATTTCAAGAAAGGTTGCTGCAGTACCCAAAGATACATTCATTAAGAGTATAGTGATAAAGTTTATTTGCAATATTGTACTTCTCTGCTTCCTGATCACTAACTGGAGCATGGGCTCTGTCATCCTTAATTATAATAGTTTGTTTTACCTTGGCAGTGTGCTTTAACAAAATACCTGTCAGAAACACCTTGTGGGAGTTTTACTTACAGAAATTTTAATTTTGAGGGCAGAATTAAACATGATTGGTTCAAAGAGATACCCAATCAGATTATAGAGGAGGTGGGCCCAACAAACTACAGGAGGCAGGACCAAGACATCTGATTAGTCTTCTTAGTCCCGCCTCCTCTAGTTGCTTGGACCCATCTCCTTGATTGATGTATCTCATTGAACCAATCATGTTGAATTCTGCCCTCAGAATTAAAATTACTGTAAGTAAAACTACCACAAGGTGTTTCTGACTCCAATGAGCTCAGAAATAACGTGTTCTACCTCAGTTACAGCTATGAAAAGCAGCAGTTTGACCATTAGCCTTCAGGCTATCCCAGAATCTTCAGCATTGAAGTCTGAACTGCTGATTAACATGCAGCATTAGGAGACTCAAAGTCAAGGGACATTTCAGTTAGCCCGCCCTGCCTCCCCCCCAGGAATACACGATCGACGTGTTCTTCCGTCAGAGCTGGAGGGACGAGCGGCTGAAGTTTGACGGGCCCATGCAGGTGCTACCCCTCAACAACCTGCTGGCCAGCAAGATCTGGACGCCTGACACCTTCTTCCACAACGGCAAGAAGTCGGTGGCCCACAACATGACCACGCCCAACAAACTGCTGCGGCTGGTGGACAACGGGACACTTCTCTACACCATGAGGTGAGGCTCCGCCCCCTCTCTACACCATGAGGTGAGGCTCCGCCCCCTAACCGCTGTATGATTGGCTGCCAGTGGCATGTTAAGGAGGAAATGGAATGGCGGCATCTGGACCATCTAAACCAGTAACACCACTAACAATGACTGGTGCAGGGAGTATGGGAAAGAACAAAATGTTTTGACTTCCAAAGCATGAACTCCTTATATTTTTCATGATGCCATAAAAAAGACATTTTTTGTTCTTTAGTTTTTAATCCTACAAGACTCAAACTCACGCTTACATATTTTCTTTTGGTTTATACCAAAACATTGTTTTGTATTTTTAGTCTTTTCCAAGTCTAGCTCAAGCGCAGGATAATATTTGTGACACAGCTGATTGAAGCAGCGTTTACCGTGGGCTGCTTTGAGCTAAAAAACCCACTGAAATGTCAATGTAATCAAGGAGGTCCAAAGTATGGAGCCAACTTCTAACAATGGCAGCAGCTTCAGACAGGCTCAACAAGGAGCTTCTGATTGTTTAGCCTGATGGGGGGGTGGGG
>JABFDZ020000067.1:2423723-2437693 GCA_019775955.2 Pollimyrus isidori
GTGTCCGATCCGGGACAGGAAGGGCAGGAATAACTTACCGTGACACTGACGGGTTACATTAACCACACCTGGGGCAGCCAAGCGTGCCCAAACCCCCCCCCCCCCCCCCCACACACACACCACACCGCTCTGACACTCCAGGGTAACCTCTGTGTACAACGGCGCCTCCATTGACTGGGGGGAAACACTGCATTTGGGTGGGTTACGGAAGGATGCAAAATATGCGCTGATATCCGAGTTGGGGATTGCAGGGAATCAAGTACAATGGAATTAAGGACACAGAACTGTGACCTTGAGGGATCCGTTGAAGTGTAGTTAAACTGTTGTACGTTTGAAGGACATATCTGACCTGAATTATTCCAAAAAGGAAAACAGCCTTCCAAAGGGACAGGAAGTGTAAGTATGGGGCTCCTGACTAACGGATCCACTGTCAGCTCATGTCAGTGCCCTGTCCTTCTCCGCCAGGTTGACCATCCACGCAGAGTGTCCCATGCACCTGGAGGACTTCCCCATGGACGCCCATGCCTGCCCACTCAAGTTTGGAAGCTGTAAGCCCAAACGTTCTCCCGCTCCTCAAGTATCACCTCCGTTTGTGATGGCAGGCAGGACCCGCAAAGTGACCATAGTGCCAAAATTACTGCCGAATTAGCGTAGCGATTTGTCCTCAACGTCACTTTCGCAAGTCAGACCCTGTGTTCAGTGTTCAAAATTTCAAACGCACATTTCTTTGCCAGTAATTGAAGTTTAATTCAGGTGGCCCAGCGTAACGACGCACCAAACGATTAAAGTCTTTATGAATTTTCCCAGAGGAGGTCAGCAAATGTGGCTTTCAAAGCCCATTTCGGAAAAGTCGCAGGTAGAAAGTAACAATACAGGCATTGGATATCTGGATTAAACGGATATATTGGGACAGGTTCACTCAAGACAGCCGGCGTTCCGGCCTTGTTCCGGAATTCCCAGCATGCCTTTTTCCTGTGCACGCCAAGTTTCATCCGCGCGATTACGGCACTTTGAACGTTGAGCATCACCTTCATTAGATGTGTATTTATAAGAATGGGGGCCCTTTGCCGCGCTGGTGAGCAATCAGGCCCGTATGTGTGGTTGGGCGCGTAATTAAACCCCTTTGTTAGCTGCTGTCGGTAGCGGGCAGCCAGTCCTGGGCCTGATTCCTCTGCTTTGTTTCTCTGAAAAGATTTTATGGATGCCTTTGTTCCAGTTTTTAGCAGAATGATCGGTGTAGGGGCCTGTCGGGTTTTTGCTGTGTTGACGGTGAAGCGACGTTTACCTACTCAGAAATTAAAAATCCATGCAAATACTTAAAAAACAAGACTGATGTCAAATGTCCTTACTATACTGCTAATATATCCTCCTGAGACCCAAGGAAAAAAGTGTCCTTCAATTTTAGGTTATTTGTCTTTGGAGGAAATAAGACATCTTACAATTTAGATTTTTTCTAATTTATTTTTATGTTTAATTTCACAGCATGTCCTCTTTAGTGTACAACAGGAATAAATATGTTTCCTTACTTCAGTGAAAGGATAGATGCAAAAACTAAATTTCCACTACAATGGACATGAATGAATGGGTGGAGTCTCAGGAGGATATAGTAATTTAAGGACTGTTTAGTATGCGTGTGCGTATGTGTGTATCTGTGTGTGTATTGGTGTATACAAAACTGTGTGGGTTTGCATAGATCACTTTTGAGGACCAAATTGTCCCCAAAGTGTCATAAAACCTTAAATTTTCCTACTTTTGGGGACATCTTTTGAGGTGCCCATTTAGATAACCTCAGTTTTATAAAAATCTGTGAATATAAAAGTAGAAATGACAAGTCTTGTATTTGGGTTGGTTACTTATGGTAATGGTTAGGGATTGGTAGGGGTAAAGGGTGTCGTGATTGGGATTAGGGTTTTTCCTATAGAAATGAATGGAGGAAGACCAATTGAGTGTGTGTGTGTGTGTGTGTGTGGATGATGTCTATATTAAATTGGACCAAATGTTCCCCACAATGTAATAAAATAAAAATCTTTTTGATATTGTGGGGCCATTGTGGGGTAGGGGTTAAGAAATGAATGGAGAGTCCCCACAAAGACATAAATGTTAACCTGTGTGTGTGTGTGTGTGTGTGTGTGTGTGTGTGTGTGCGCATATGTGTGTGTACCACGGTCTGCCATATTCCTGAAGAAAACTCATGCATCAACAAAAGACCTCTATAACAAAGACACATACCTCTATAATAAAGACCCAGAATCCAATTTTGCCGCCGCGGTTCGTACCGCCAGCTGTCTGGCGTGAACCCGCCGCCTCGGCCTGCAGCTGCTCCCCAGTGGCGGAAAGGCACGTGGCCCAAACCTGGGGGGCAGCCTTTCCGTAGAGAACCCGACGGGACGGAGACATGAGCAGTGCCACTCTGTAACCTGCCCGGGTTTTAATGAACTGCCCGGTAAATACCTGGGGATATAGAAAGAGGAATATTTACTTGCTGTTTGAAAGGTCACGCCGCTGCCCATTTTGGTCAGTTATAGATGAAGCTGCAACTCGGATCAAGCTGCGAATATTTCGCCTGGAGCTTTTTAACAGAGAAAGAGGATAATGCTGCGCTCCAGCCATTAAAGCTGCTTTAATGAGTGACGCTGAGTCTCTCTCGCCCAGTATGATTGTTCCCATCCCGTATCCCCTTCCTTTCGAAAACGTCCGCCGCTGTTTCCAGCGGACGCACTTGTGCCACCGGTGGAGGCGCTTGCCCAGGAATCAGCCTGGCATACCCATAATCGCTGCCCCTTCCCCGCCCCAGATGCCTACACCAACAATGAAGTGGTTTACATCTGGACCAAAGGCGACGAGCGTTCCGTGGCTGTGGCGGAGGACGGCTCGCGGCTCAACCAGTACGACCTGCTGGGCCACGTCATCGGCAAGGAGACCATCAGCTCCAGCACAGGTGCCCGCGGCGCGTCCCCATCCTCACGCTGGCGGTGGCACTCCGCCGGCCCAAACGCTGCTTCTCCCTTTATTCTATTCCTGCGTTTGTCAGCAGACAGGGAGGGCGGAGTCGTTACCAATTTCCCATTTTAATCATGAGGTCTGGTGCACGGTTAGCAGCCCACTGCTGTCCGAGGTGGGGGGGGGGGCTCTTTTCCCAAGTTTCCCATCCATCCATCTATCCATCCATCCATCCATCCATCCATCCATCCATCCATCTTCCAACTATATGGGTTGCATGGGGCTATTCTACTTCTTTCTTATTCTTAATCTTCTGATTATTATTATTATTATTCAGTCTATCCATGAATTTTCCAATCACTGTTCCATCCTGGGTAGGGTTGCAGGGTAGCCTGTACCCAATCCCAGGGTAGCCTGTACCCAATCCCAGGGTAGCCTGTACCCAATCCCAGGGTAGCCTGTACCCAATCCCAGGTACCTCAGTACTGCTTTTATCATCGTTAATAAGACTGTTTATCACTATTGCCATTATTATTATTAGTGCTGTCCTGGCACGCCAGCGACACCCCGCTTCTCCCTCTTCTGTCCTTCACGTCCTGCTGCATGTGACAGCAGGAGCCAAAGCTGATTAATGCCCCCAGAGCCGCCGGCCGCACCCCCTTTAATTGCCGCCGCCTCCCTCCCAGACCAAACGCCGCTCTGCCCGACCGTCCCGTCACTTTTGTCCTCCCCGGAGCCGGCGGCGGCACAGAGAGCGGCGGCTCAGCAGATTCTTTTTTTTTTTTAAATATCGGCGCTCGTCTCCGGATGACATTCCCTGTCAGGCCGGGCCCGTCTCACGGGCGCAAAGCGCTGAGGAAGCGGCTCGGCCCGCGTACGCCGCTCGCCTCGAAAGACCGCCGCGGGATCACAGACTGCATCTGTAAACTCGTGCTGTTACACTGCTAGACCGCCGCCGTGTGACAACGTAGCGCGTTGCGAGTGAGATCGCCTGACCTTGGTTGCATTCATGCTCGTGTCTTGGCTAAACTCTATCTGTCTTTCTATCTATCTGTCTCTCCGTCCGTTCATCCCATCCACCCATCTATTCTGGGAGAACTGAAGTCTTTCCCAGTGACACAGGGCACCAGGTGGGGGTTCAGCCTTGGCTGGATGTGGATCCATCCCGACCTGTTTGACTGATTGGCTCCTCCCCCTTCTTCTCTCCTCTTCCAGGAGAGTACATAGTGATGACAGCCTATTTCCATCTGAAAAGGAAAATCGGCTACTTTGTCATACAGACCTACCTCCCCTGCATCATGACTGTCATCCTGTCCCAGGTCTCCTTCTGGCTGAACCGGGAGTCCGTTCCAGCACGTACCGTCTTCGGTGAGTCTCCCGGCGCCGGGATCAGCAGATGTCTGCATGTGTGGTCCCGGGGGGTCTACGTACGTCTGCTTGGGGATGTCTGCAGTACGTGCTTCATAATCCGCTAGAGGTCAGACGGACACGCCGACCTTTTTGAGGACCTTCGACTTCAGCCGGTCTCTCTCTCGACGGTGGTTCTCCTGCTCGGAAAGTTGAGTTTGGGTGAAGTTACGGTGAATCGGGCTATGGTGAGCTCCCGGGCATTTCGCACCTCCCGGGAATTCAGACTCAATCAGATTGACCTGTAATTAGCGAAGCTGTAGAAGACCACTTAATTAATTACTAATTAGCGGGGGCTCGTTTAGAACGGGCTTGAGATGGAGCGGTGTGGCCGGCCGCCCTGGGGGAGGGTGACGTCGCGATCTGCTCTCCTTGCATCAGTCGGCCAGGCTACGGAATGGGGAGCATCAGAAGTGAGAACCTAGCCGTGCCAGAGGGCCATTGACCATCGGGCTATTCTCATCCAGCCGTGGACATGTGGAGGGGTGGAAGCCAGGACTCACACACACACACACACACACACGTATAGGCAATAAAGATCAATGGATCATTAGAATAACATCAGGGTCACATGATCAGATTTCAGCCTAGTAGCCCAGCAAGTTTACAGTCAAGCAGGAGGACGGAGCTGCTCCCCTCCCCATTCTCACATCCCATCTACCATAATTTCCATCACGCCCCAAGCATCGTCCCCAGGGCTGCTTATGGCTCAGAGGCCACCAGGGGGCGCCCCCACTGACCAGCTTATCAGATCAGAAAGGAAAATGACAACTAGGTTAAATCAGATTTGCTTAGGGCCCCCAAAAAGGGTTTGGCCAACCCTGGGTGTCCCACTCTCTGACAGGAGCTCTCTGTCTCACAGGTAATGTAAAAATTCCACAAGGGGCAATTCAGTGGAGGGGGAGGGGGTGGATATCTGTGAGTGTCCCAGTCCCATTGACACGCCGGTGCAGGACAGCGACAGTCTGAAATGTGTTTAAGTCCCCTGCCGCTCTCCGGGGTGGCGTTTCCTCCCACGGTGCCGGCAGTTCAGGAGATTCCGTTTACTTTCCCGTTAACCTTTTCGTCAGAGAGCGTCATGGCGCTTAAAGAAACGAGGCGACCGCCGTCCCTTTAAATACCAGGACCCCCGAAAGCCCAGCGGGGTACAGAGACACGGCTGCAGGCGTCGGCTCAGAAATGTCAGCCGGGAAGTTTATATTTAATTAAGGAGCGGGCCGGCGAGCGTGAGGCGGCGCCCGGATTCCTCCGCCTGACGTGACCTGATATTTCCCGTGGATAATCCTGTTTGTGGCTTTTTCTACACGCCCACGTGCGATACATGATTTACTGCTGGAGCACCAGCATTGCTCAGTAAAAGAATGGACGTCTTGAGCCAGGAGGATCATGGGAGACGAGCGGATTCAGCACACTGGGGTTCTGTGTCTCGCCCCAAACTTTTACAAAGTTTAATGAGGACCTTCTGGAATATTCTGCTCTTCATACTCTAGCTGCTCATAATTGTTCTTGTTTTTTTCTCCCCTGTCCGCTTATTATGGTGGTTTTAGGGAGCCGTATGACAGGGAGAGTCGTGAGAACGTCCCAGGGCCGGGCGAGGTCAGGTGATGCCTACCACCTGACCAGACTGCCGCCCTCTCTGCAGCCTGATGCTCATATTATTTGCCTTTTGTTGAACCCGTCTCTGCTCCCATGCCCAGATAAAGCCCTCCTTAAAGCCCCACACCTCCCCCCCCCCCCTCATGTCACATGATGCCATTTGCAGGAAGCCGTGCAGTAATATTGGAAACAGCCCTGTATCCTGAATGCTACCTCCAACTGAAACCGGAGACTGAAATGACAGCGCACAGGAAATTCCTAAAAAACGTTGATTCCACAAGATTCGTATCTTTTTTTCTCTATCCTCCGCATACTGTGCACTCCTTCAGAAATTAATCTGTCGGCCCAGCACTGTGCAGTCAAACTATTCGGTGAAATTCTGAAGCGGCCTGACCTTTACGGCGTCGACCAGTAGGAGTCGCTGTACCTCCAGGAATGTAATTATTATGTCGTTATATGATGTTTTAAATGCAGTGATAATGGGGTAAGGCTTATAATCGGCTGTGTGCCTCCTCTCAGGTGTCACCACTGTGCTCACCATGACAACGCTCAGCATCAGCGCTAGGAACTCGCTGCCCAAAGTCGCCTACGCCACGGCCATGGACTGGTTCATGGCCGTCTGCTACGCCTTTGTCTTCTCGGCGCTCATCGAGTTCGCCACCGTCAACTACTTCACCAAGAGAAGCTGGGCCTGGGATGGCAAGAAGGAGGCTCAGGAGATGAGGGTGGGTGACGTCGCGTTACGGTGAAGCGGCCGGCCACAGCTGACGTTTCTTCTGCTCTGTACGTGGATCTCACGAAGACGATTCCTGACGGAGACAGATCCCTCGGAAGCTAACGGGCCCCGTCGGAGCTGCGGAGGAGCCAGGGCGACCTCCCGGGGATCTCTGTCGTCCGCAGCAGTGCTTTGATCTCATCGCTCGGGGGTGTGATTAGGGCCGACCCTAGCGGGAGAGCGAAGCGGTAACCAGCAGGCTTCCCGCTTCCAGCCTGACAGGGTGGCAGGCTTCTAAGTAATCAGGAGTCCCGGAGGAAAGGAAAGTGCCAAATCGTCAGCGGTTTGTAATGGGGGGGGGGGGGTTACTTTCTGACCCACACATTATAAATATGAAATGAGGTCCGTCATGATTAGCCTGTTCCTTGGATGGGAGGTGTGAGGATAGTATAGGGAAATTCTGACGGAAAACGGCCAGAGGAGAGATGGAGAGGTGACCAGCTCTGAGTGCGGGAAGCTGAGCAGTGGGGTCTCCCATGTCTTCGGGGATTAATTCACCGTCAAGTGGGTGAAAGAGACTTAGCCTCCCTCCCACCAACACCACCACTATTGCAGCACCAAGACGAAACAAGCAATGGCTCCCTGTCCATCCCAGTGGGAAGGACAAGACTGTTAATGACAGGATTGTTGACTAGGACAGTTAGATGATGGATGGATGGATGGATGGATGATATGAAATTATGCATGTGTGGGGGGACAGTGAACAATAATAATCAGTGGTGGGGGTGGATGTTTCCCTTGTCATTTCTGGATTATTCCATCCAATGCATGTGGACTGTATGGTATCATGCAGAACCAAGTGTTGGTCAGACGAGCCCAGGTTCCATGAGGTCATCTTCAGAACTCCGCCGGTAGCCTCCCTGACACCTCCTTAAGTAAAGATTCAATCTGCATCCCGCAGACTCTGAATATTACAGTAACGACAATGAGGCGTCTCACTATATGTGCCGCTTAACAATCAATGCTGCTGTTAGTTTTATCGGGAACTTTATTCTCGCCCATGGAGGAATTTGACAGATGCCATAAAACAGCAGACAGAGAAATCCTGAGAACGACTTTCATACCTATAAAAGTCTCTGGGAAGGAAATACGTCCGACCTTACAGGCCCAAACGCCGATTAAAGACCAAACATAAATGATGCAAGTTTTCGCAAGCAAGTTTTATCGTGAAAGCCAGTCGCGATCCTTCCCGCAAATCCGTTACCTAATCACCCCGGAATGCGTCGGCTGAGTTTTCTGTTGAATCATGGGTCGGGGGGGGAGAGAATTAAATTGCTTAAGAGGCGTCTGCGTTTAGGGCCGACGTGCTGGGGAGTCCCTTCCAGCCCACAAGGGCGATTGTACCGGCTAACGCTGTCCCTCAGCGCGAGCTGTGAGTCTGTGAGGTTTGTTTTAAAATGTTTTTTTCTTCACTTAATCCCCAAACGGCCTCTCGCTAACCTGCGGCTGCTGCTAATAACTTTTCTCTCCCGCTTTTCTGTCGGATTGAAGCGGCTGCAGTGTAGTGGGTGACGTTTAGACACATGTCCTAAAAGCCTTCTGGCGTATATTATTCATCGCACTCGTTCCAGGCCGACACGTCCACTCCTAAATTACCCAGAATGCACAGTGGACGCCCCGCAGAATAGAAGCTGTCGAGAGGGTCTCTTTCGGAAAATATCGGCAGTTGATGGGACAGCCACTGTCATGCTTAAGTGGGATGCTTGGATTGACACAAGCTTTTAGGGTATTGATGGTGAAACCTTTTTGGGTGAGATTACTCAGAAGAATGAACATTTCTGACCAAGATCCGTGGTTTCCAATTCCTATAGAGGATCTCCTGTTGTACCTTTGAAAATTATGTTTAACAAATCATGTCCATACTCTCTATATTATTTTGATTAAAATATTCACCTTGAGAAATATAACTGCAATGACAATTATTGCTATATCTAATATTTATATGACAAAATTAGTGTTGTATGTTTAATGCGGCTCTTCATAGTTTTGTAGACTACCAAATAATACATCTCAGTTCATGCATTTACAAATAGTGTATCTAAATTACCCTCACAAATCATATTATTAGTATTCCAGTATATTATGAAGTTTGAATAATGGAAGATTTGAGATAAGAACTGGTTAAGGCTGGGGAATTGGGATGCAGGTTTCCATGGATACGTAAGAAGTCAAACAGCATGATCCTCTTAATGCACATTAACATATAGAACTTATAGAAGTTATACAAAGAGTGCTCCGTATCGCTCTGGGCTGATTTACCGTACTACTTAAACATAAAAGATGTCTGCCGTTTAATTCAATCAGGAAACTCCTCTGTACCGTCCTGCTACCCTTTGATACTAATTAGACGGAAATTAATTAGTAGCGTTTGTCTTTTCCAACTGCTATAATGAGTGTCTCTTTTATCATTCAGAGAAGGGAGTCCGCCTCCCTCTCCAAGAAAGCCAACAACACGTTCAACATAGTGGGAACGACCTACGCCATCAACGTGGCGAAGGACCCGGGGTTGACCACCATCGCCAAGAGCGCCACCGCGGTGCCCGTGAAGATGCCCAAGGTGGAGGAGCACATGGTCGAGGCCAAGAAATCCTACAACCGCGTCAGCAGAGTGGATAAGATATCGCGCATCATCTTCCCCGTCCTATTCTTCATCTTCAACTTGGCTTACTGGGCGACGTACGTCAACAGGAAGCCGATCATCATGAGGTCGAACCCGCAGAAGTAAATCCATGGCGATAAAACCCCGCCAGGCAGATGGCGAGCGGCCAAGCGTTGCCAGCCACTTCCTAACGTACATGAATTTGACTTCATTTTGATATTTGCAAGATTACATAGGTTTAGGCATAAATGATGTAGAGCCACATAAATATATCTGGACGTTCATTTGTCGTCTCGTTTATTTGTCGTACGAGAAACCTTAGTCGGGTGTTTCGTTTCTGTCCCAGCTCCCTCTGACCTAGCTAGCAGCTGCAAAACATGAAGGAGAACACTGTACTTCTATTCTATACACAAGGCTTTTTTTTTTTAAATCATTTGATGAGACATTCAAGTGCCACAATGTTACTCTGCCAACAGGGGGCGCCTCCTGAGGCCTGCATGGTTCCTGGGCGCCCTCCTCTGTAGCCAGCACTTATAGCAGTCAGGCTGCCTGTAGAGAAGCTGTAGGAGCGTCCTCAGTAGCCATCACCGTCTGGCCAGGTCCGGCTCGGTGCCGTCGTTGACGCCTGGAATTACTTTTGTCTCCCGTGGACCCGTCTGTGTGTTTTCCGGCCCAGTGGTTCTCATTGTATTGAAGCTCTTCAGTGTGCTCGTTGCAAAGGAGAGCAAGAGAGAGAGAGAGAGAGTGCCTTTCTGAATACTGTACCACATCTAGATCAATCTTAGGCGTGTGTTGATGTCTCTAAGGTTAGAGTGATATGTTCCTCCTGCTGGTCCCCACAGGACATTGCACACATGTGGGGTGACCTCCATTGAAATTGCTCCCTGAGGAACAGCCCTTTCGCCCAAGCAAGCAAAATAATGCATCTTGTATATTTTGCATTAGCGCCCTATACACAATGAACAGCATTCAACATCAACACTTAGACCTTTATATATAAATCTCTGCAGAATATGACCAAACGATTGGGTTGATCTAGCGCTAGGTGGTATTTCCAATGATTATTTATGAAATCGTTTGGCTTGCAGTATTCTTTATGCACGTTCTATGTTTTGTCTTATTCATCGGCAGCTTATTAGCTTTTGCATGGAGCAGTGCTTTATATTAATTACAGCACCCGAAAGCCTGGGCATCAGTCTTCGTGTGGCATGAGTTTCTTCTTTGTTTTTCGTTCTCCATTTTCGTTTGGGCAACTTAAACCCGTCAGTTAACGATATCTCTTTTTTCGGGCTACAGGTATATACGCTACAGGTATATACAGCCAAACCCAGGCACTGACTGAAGCTTTCTTTAACCACGTCGTGCACCACAGAACACCATAGCTACACATTAACGAACGGCTCACCTTCGTGGATTTCTAAAAGTAGGTGTAGCTGGTAGGTCTAGCTAGGGCTTACATTCGGGGTAGATTAAACAACAAAGGATCTTGTTTTGTTGAGTGTAGCATTACCGAGTGAAACCCGGACAGGCTATATCACAGCATGCATGTATCGAGTGTTTTTTCTTTTTTTTTTTTTGTCTAAATCGTACTTTGTCTAAATCGTACTTTGCTAGGCCTACATCCTGCTTTCACGAAGGCAGCCTGTGCTTGAATTTGTAGCTCGTGAAGAATCCCCAGCGGCACATCCACACAGAGCAGCGAGGGCCAAGGCCGCCCTTAAAGGCCGTCTTCTGTGCATTAGGTGAGCCGCGTGCACCAGGCCTGAACACCGCCGGCGATTTCTGCATTTTACATCAAAAGGAGTGAGATTGACGCTAAGTGCTGCAGTTAGGAAGCTGCGTCAGATGAGGGTCTAAGCAAACTCTCGCCTTTGATGCCAGAGGTAGTATTCCGTCGCTAGTAAATCTGGTTGACATTTGTTGCAAATTGTGCTCATTTTGTACGTTGTTTTGTACGTTAAAAGGTATTTTTTCTCTAAAGCGAAAGGTGTGCGGCTGACAGGCGACAATGCCTGCTAATCAATAGAGCTCCCAACAAAGGGGTAGCTCAGATAGGGCTACAGTAGTTGTTATTTGCTGAACGTGTGCTTTTTGCTTCTAATCAACCAAGACAGCAAGCCCACCTGCGTCTGCATAAACTTCCAGAACATTCTAGGAGTTCCGCCCAGCCTCCCACGCGAGTATGCAGCTTACGTGGCAATCTCGCCCGACCTTTCCTTTTAAAATCATAATAAAAAGTACAGCTTGTCTCAGTACCTGAAAACTGTGCGGCTTTCCTTTATGCCAGACAAAAAAAAAAAGAGACGACCACGGTCATGTTTTAAATGTGAAGGGTTGTTTAATAGTGATGTATTGTGTTGTTCATTCTTTTGAGCATCTTACGTTTTTTTTTTTCCGGACTGTTTGCTTTGGTGTTTTTGTGACTGAGCTCTTAAAAATAATCATGATTGTTGGGATAAAGAAGTGCTTGTGACAGGCTTTATGTGGATTCTTGTAGTAACATAATGTTAGAAAAAAAAAAAGGAAATGATCCAATTGTAAAATCTCCCGAACCCATCTGGTGTCTCGGCGTCGGGTCCATGAAGACATTGGTGGTGTCGTGGCGCGTCGCGTGAGCCGTGCTGTGGAGCATGCCCAAGCTGTTTCTGTGTCTTTACACTGTGATTCGATGCATGTGCGGGGGGAAGGGTTGGCTCGCTCTCGAACCCGAACCTCTCTGCTGACCCCCATGTCCCCCAGCAGTTGCACAGAGCGCCGTGGAAGAGCTGTCAAGTTAATGAGAAAAAGCACCTTGTCCTGCAGCCATTGGGCCATCTTAGGCATGGTTGTTGATAGCCCCCCTCCCCCCGCCCCCCCACTTTGCCTTTGCCCTTGCATTGCTGTTATCGGAGTGGAGATGAGCATTGATCTGTATGGTCATGAAGGCATCTCACTGTGATTCGGCATGTTCAGGGTATGTAGTCAGAAACCAAACAGGACTTGACTGCAGTGTGACCAATTAACTAATCATCCTGATTAGCCGGCACATAGCAGATCGGCATGCAGTACTTTATTTTTTTGTTAAATCTTTCACAGTGAATTGCCGTATCTTAGTGTGGAATGACATGACGTCCAAGCCAGACGCTAAACCGAGTTCCGCAAGTCCATTTGCTCTCGAGTCAGTGTGGGCCTCTCACACCGTCCCTTTTGTGTCCTTATCAGGACTGGCCATCTCAAAGTGCCATCAGTTAATGTCCATTTAGATAGGACGCAGTTGGCAGTCCCCCGAACATCCTCATCCAGATTCTTGACCCATTTGTCAAGGTCGATACTAGTTATCACAATGTATAGGGCTAGCATACGTAACAAACGCTAAACGTTATGTAGGGAACACAGCAGCACTGCCTACAACCCAATGCTGAAACCACTGCTTTGACCCCCCTGCCCTTTGACCTTCACATAATGTGAGGTCAAAGGTCACCAGGGCCTATTACCATAAACACAAAATACAATATGGCGTGAAATGAAGGTCACTCTTTTTTTCCTGCCTCTTCCTACCACACTTGCTTTTTTATATCCCCGTACAAGAGATTGCAGATATAAACAGTGAAAGATTTATTTATGTTCAGCATAAAGCTGGTCGTGTCTGCTGCCCTCATTAAGAAGTTTGGCTGACTGTGCTTTTTATTTTGCTGTTCCTGACACTGTGGCTCTTGTTTTTAATAGTACTCTAATATCCACATTAGACAGCCTCTTTCAGCGGAGGCAAGCAGCATGCTCGCGTACCTGCGGATCATTCCGGAAGCTTCACTTTCACCATGCTGTGAAACTGCGTCGTACTGTCAAAAATAAAATGTGACACACAATAAATGATTTATCGCCAGCATTTTTTAAAAAATCATTTGGTGATTATTTTTAAAGAAAATGAACCGCTGTACTGGTGCGTAAAGTGTGATGTTACCAGGCTACAATGTTAGATATGGAGTAACTTGTGTTGTGAGCCATTGTCTTTGGGGGGGGGGGGAATGATTCTATGAAATGTTCTGATCATCCATGTGTCACGGTTAAATCTGGGTTAAATAAAAATGTACAGTTAAAAATGATACTTTGGGTCTCATTTCTGTGTTTTGACTAGCGTTGGTCATGTGTGTGTGTGTGTGTGTGTGTGTGTGTGTGTGTGTGTGTGTGTGTGTGTGTGTGTGGTGTTGGTTTATATTACCTTGTGGGGACCAAATATCCAATGCAATGCAATTTTTTCTTTTTCAAAGATCTGTGAATGCAATCAAAAAACTAAAAATGTCTAAGCCTCGTATTTTGTTTTGTTATTTAAGGTCTTAAGTCTCCACAAACATATAATTACAAACCTCTGTGTGTGTGTGCGTGTGTGTATGTGTGTGTGTAAGTGAAAATGCTAAATGTCTTGTATTTGGGTTGGTTACTTATGGTAAAGGTTAGGGATGGGTAGGGGTTAAGGGTGTCATGATTGGGATTAGGCTTTTTCCCATAGAAATGAATGGACGGTCCCCATTTAGATGTGCCCGGAAGACCAACTTGTGTGTGTGTGTGTGTGCGCGTGTGTGTGTGTGTGCGCGCGCGTGTGTGTGTGTGTGTGTGCGCGTGTGTGTGTGTGTGTGTGTGTGTGCGCGTGTGTGTGTGTGCGCGCGTGCGTGCGCG
>JABFDZ020000067.1:2437793-2457551 GCA_019775955.2 Pollimyrus isidori
CGTTTGTGTGTTCGTGCGCGTTTTTGTGTGTGTGTGTTCGAGCGTGTGTGTGTGTGTGTGTGTGCGAGTGTGTGTGTGTGTGCGCGCGAGTGTGTGTGTGTGCGTGTGTGTGTGTGTGTGCGCGTGTGTGTGTGTGTGTGTGTGCCTGCACGCACGCATTCCTCCCCAGTCTCCCCTTAAATTCTAGAACATCTGACCATAGTCCTGTTTGAACTGATTATTCCTGCCCCTGAGGCTTCTAAGTTACAGTTAAGTGTTTCAGATGCTTGCAAACAGGTTGATGAATCGAATCTTTTTAGGCAATTAACTGCACCCAAATATATCCCAGGCCCAAGAAGGTAATGAATAAATATTCAATCCTCCCAGGCACAAACTCCTCCTGTCCTCCTAGCGATCAGGTCGAAGGTCTATATGAGTGGGCAATTCCAAACCTTACATCTTCTCTGTTTCCCTGAAAAAAAAGAAGTGTCTTTGAAAGACTGCCGCTTGCAAGCTCAGAGCCTTCATGTTACAGATGTGGTCCCTGAACTAGAGGCCGCAGTTCTCTGAGCAGGGGGGGGACAAAACAGTCAGGTGATGCAGGACAATGAGGGACTGAAGGGTGTGACTAAGAATCTCCGACGGAGCGGCCGCTTTGCCTTCATCGCAACGCCGGCCGATGGCGTGACGGTGCTACCTTCCAACGTTTCCACGCTTTGAAACCCTTCCCAGAATCCCTCTGTGAGGCCTCGAGCAGGCTTCCTGCCTGCGCTCTGCTTTTAGATAAACTTCTGAGCAGCGTTCGGTGGAGAGTAGCCCTATTTCCCATCGTCGGGTAAGACTTTGCTGAGGGGAGGAGGAGAGTTAGTCTGAAATGAGGTCATCTCCGAAAGGCATTAATGACAATGAATGCGGACGCCCCCCCCCCACGCCCTCAATTCTGCCATTAGAATCTTCCTGTCATTCATTTCCAAGCACCGTGAACCAAGTGCGCCGGAACTTTCCGGCGTGGAGCTAAAAGGGGCGAGAGATCTACTCCCGATTCCCTATTTGAATATGCGCCACGGTGCTTCTTTCATGATGCCTTGACCTGGCTGTCCGTCGCATGACAGAGGAATGAGGAGTTTCCCCTGCCGAGTAGCTTAATGTAATTGAGAGACCCCAAGAAGATGCGTCACTCGCGAGTCTGGACTCTGTGCTGTCATAAGCCCCTTCTCTAAAATTTCTGCGTGCGACTCTGTAAAAATGTAAACGAGTCTGTTGGAGCGTATGGGCCACATCCATCATTTCGGAGCCAGGAATACCCTGGCGGCACTGCGATAGTCAGCCACCACCCAGATCGTTCCAGAATTTTCCACCCGCCATGTTGCCGGTGGCGTCACACTCTGCAGGAAAACCATTGTAAGTTAGCAAAGACTTCAGTGTTTCCGATGTAGTTTTCTTTTGCGTCCGGGACCTCGCCGTCGCTCAAGGTTGACGAGCTGGCCCGATTTTCCCGTTGCCTGAGAAATTAATTTTTTGGAGGAAATGAAACAAATGGAGCAGCACACATTTCTGCTCTGACCTTCTTGTTTATTCCTGCTGTTCGAGGTGTGTGCGTTTGCGCGCGCGCGCGTGTGTGTGTGTGCACGTGCGTAAGGAATTAGAACATATATATCCTGCTCTCCTCCTCCACTCTCCCCTGGGCTCCAGCCTAAACAACCTTCCCCATCTACCGGGACCCCTGAGTGTGATACTCTTGGTGGGGGAGTTTAAACCTGTTCACGTTTTATGTGCCACCAAAAAAAAGAGAGGCATATTTCACCGGTATTATGAGGTCATAGAACGGTGCTAGACATTATTCATTAGGTAATTAATTGGATTCTGAGACACTGGTCCAGTTCCCTTTAACACTGACGTCCGCAAGTAACTCATTAAACGCGAAATTCAAGGCAAAAACACGAGGAAGGCGCTAGGAAACCCAGATGAGTCGTTTCTTATGAAAGCACTCAGCGTTTGCATTTGCATACATTACAGTCCTGTTTACTTTTCCGTTCCCCCCTGCATACCCGCCGTTTCTCAGAAGTTTAGACGGCAGCTTGACACCTTCCAACGGGCTGAGAAATTACGACGGGAGGAAATTAGCATTTTTCCGCCCGGCAACGAGACGTTTTTGTTTTGCCAGGGCCGGGGCCTCTCTTCTTTCCAGAAGCCTGAGCAAACAGACTGCCTAATATTCCGGCCCAGTGAGAAGCACCTGTGAAGACGGGCAGGCAGCACAGGGGTCCAGGAACACGGTGACAGTTTCCACCATGACAGTCTCGATGGACTAATCTTCAAACATCTTTATTTATTTATTTTCTCTTCGCTCTAACAGCTGCCAAAACATTCAAATCGAATCTCCTGATAAGGGCACCGCAAGGTCATTGCAGAACCAAGCTCTAATGCCGTGGAGACATTTATAATACAAATATTTACACCAAAAAATGAATTCTATGAAATTTAAATGAACTAAACTTTAATTAATTTATGTAGCTATTGCTGGTTTGGAGCTACAGTGTAGGATAATAGCGGCTGTTGTTTTTGTGTATTTTTTACTTCCATGATGAAATTTGTGTAATTAACACTGTGAGTGAAGATGCCTGAATGTAAGGTAGGGGTTCCCAAACTTTTAAGGTCAACAAAAAATTCATGGGCCTGTAAAATGTGCAGCCAAAGCACAAAGGCTGGGGGTGGGAGTTATAAAATGCGTGCAGAAATATTGGAAATATCTTGTATTTTTGTGGACCAATATGGGACACGGTATTGTATCACAGACTGATCTGGTAATATATAGGACTATGGGACAGTGCCTCTACTGGCCAAGGACCAGTATTGATCCAGGAACTGGCAGTAAGGAACCTTTACTCTAATGGTAATACAGTACAGTGGTACCTTGGTTCTTGAACTTTATCTGTTCCGGACTCCGGATCGAATCTTAAAATGTTCGAGTTCTGATTGAATTCTTCCCATAAGAAATAATAGAAAATGAATTAATTTGCTCCCGCCTCCCCCCCCCCTAAAAAATTACACCTAAATATGTCATTTTAGCATTTAAAGACAAAATGAACAGGATAAAACAGGAAGATAATTTTTTTCTTATTGGCTTCCAAAACGATAAAGATCTTACCCCAACATTACCCCTGTCCTGCCCTGATCGCCCGCTTCTTCCGTGTGCCACGCCCCCTCGTTTACCTTGTGTGGGATCCCCATGTGATCAGCTGTTTCTGGTTCTTGCCATTAATCCTCTGTATTAAGTCCGTGTTTCAGTTTGCTTCCCCAGTCTGGTCATTAGGTGCGTTCGACTTGCTGACAGCACTGGCTTAAAGCAAGGCATTCTGAGCCTGACACAATGCATTACGGTTAGATGCTTTGTGACCTCTGACCCAGCTGCACAAACTGGAACCACCTCTGTGACGACACACCTTTGCCCTTATTGGCTGAAGAGTTGAGTTACACGCATGACGTTTGCATCCCAGGAAGTTCCGATGTGTAACCTGCTATTTCTCATGAATATCACGTAAAGCAGTGAGAACTGGTTTTCAGTTAATTTACCTGGCAAAATAAAGTTTTTAATTAATGACATAAATACTGTAATAGTGTATGTAAGTTAGTGGTTTATTTATTGTTAGTTACTGTAATTTTGTGCTGCTTTATTTGGTTAATCGTCCAGTCTGTGAAGAAGCCATTCAAGTAAGAATTGCATTGTAGTATGACTCATTTCCTGGCACATGCAATTTATATTAGATCAGCATTCACGGTTCGATTTCTGATATTCAGATCAAGTTCTAGGTCAAACTTGTTTGTTCAACTTTCAAGAAATTTGAGTTCTAGTGAGTTTGAGAACCAAAGTACCGCTGTACTTATAAAGACAATAATGTAGAGAGCAGTAATAGCTTAAAAATGTATCAAACCCACAGCAGGAGACATGCAGCCCTAATTTTATTTATTCATTTTTACCATGAAGGGTGGGTGTTTCATATTGGGTGGGATGGATCCGTTGATGTCAAAATAGAAGGCAATGGAAAGATCCAGGACTGATGGAGACTCGTACCAGATGTGTACCATACGTGCAACCAGGGAGGTAATTCCATAATTTCCCAGTCAGCTGGATAAATTAAGCTAATCTTGAAAATTGTCCAATAGGAAGAAAAATAAATGACATTATTATAATATAAGGACGATCCTTATATTTGGCTCAAGTTATCTGGCTAATGAAGAAATCCTGCTTTGTGAAATACCCCCCCAGGAAATCGCTGCCAGATGGCTACCCGACATGTTACCACTTTGATTCGATTTTTCAAATGAATTCGAAGAGGGAAAGACTCAGATACCGTGAAGGACTCCACTCTAAGTTGTATGTTGTCATTTTCTTACTGACATGAAATTTACCCTGGTGAATGGATGGCAGATTTTCAGGTTTGTTGTGCTTAAAAGTACAAGAGATCTATCAGTTCTGCTAGAGAAAACTGAAGGGACTAGCCAGCTCTGTACTTCCTGGGGGGATAAGGAAGTGTTTCCCGTTAATGTAGAGTCTGTGAGTGACGCAGCAGAAAGAGCTGTGGCTTCACACCTCTAGGGTTATGAGTTTGATTTGGGCCCCAGCCCTCTGTGTGTGTGTGTGTGTGTGTGTGTGTGTGTGTGTGTGGAGTCTGGATGTTCCCACTGTTCAATGATTCAGCATCTCTAAATTGGCCTTAATGTCTGGTTCATTATCCCCATCCCATCCAGGGTGTGGAAAAAGCACTGGACTCCGCTGGATAAGCATATATGGAAAGCAGAGGAGCGGACTTTTAAACAATTTAGATGAATCCTCTGTGCAGAGCCATCTGTGGGACTCGTACTCATTAAATTCGAACCGACTTCGACGGCTCTCTGAGGCAGCAAGCCTGATACCTTTAGCAGGTAAGATTAATTGAAATAACAGACAAAAAGGAAAAGAGAGATTAGGTTATGGGGCTCAATAGAGCCTAATGTGACAGATTTGGGTCTCAGTTGGGAAGCACAGGCTGGGCAGCGGAGGCGCTCATACACATGCAATTTCCCAGCATGCACCTCTCAGATTGCAAACTCCTACACAAAGACCGGTCTCATCAAACATGCAGCGATCCCGACAGCTCTGGCAGAATCCTTGTGAGGCCGGACCTATATATTTATTTCATTATTTCCCCCACAATGGCACCTCTTCCTAACCCCGAGTCATCCTAAATGACAGCCCGCCGTGAGAGAGAAGGCTCTGTTAGTAAAATCTCCCAAAAAGCTAATGCCCCATGATTCTGTCTTTAAGGTACCGGTCTTTGGAGTCAACGCAGGCATGTAACTCAATCAGACATGAAAGTGGACACAAAGACGCAGCTGATGATGTCGTCTCTCCCTGCCCCAACTTTCATTCTTGACGGTAGAGTGCGTGTGGAGGCCAGCTGTGGTGTGTATTTTTTCGAAAACTTTTTTTTTTTTTAAGCAGGCTCCTGTTTTCAGACAGTCTAATGGAAATCATTACGTCGACGATGCAGTCAAAAGACCAGGGACATCCCAAAGCCTGACAAAGGTCAGACCGATGCTAGGTGTTATTGAATGGATCCCTTGCAGGTTGCTCATCGATTTCAGGTTGGGGCCTTAATTAGTAAATAGCCCAGGAAGAAGCCATTTTATTCGTCCGTCAGTGTCCTGGGATTTGCGTATATGACGCCTGAACAATAAATGAATAGGGTGCCTACTTTTAAATATAAGTGAGGTTTGAGTCGGAGGAATGTCTAAGAGAAAATAACAGCCTAAAATACAGTGGAAGCGTTCTTGTTTGGAAAGCAGCTGGTGACAAGTGGACCACGGTCTGATTGATCTGTGACAGGTCTGTCATCTTTACAGTGACACCTCGCCTTCCATCCATCACGTGAGCTGCCATGCCTCAGGTAGTCGGGGCAGCCAGCATGCAGCCTGGACCATCTCATGGGTCACCGAATCCTCCCTGGGGAAGAGGACAGAATGGAGGGGAGCAGCTCCACCCACCCCCGACATCTCATTCCAGCGCAGATGCAAACTCAAACGCTACCATATGGCTAATAAGGTGGGGGGCGGGTGTGACTGGAACGCTGCCTCCCTCCAAAATTAATATGTGTCCTGGAACTTGACACTCAGCTGAAAATTTGATTATCTTCACCGTGACTTGGAAAGATACACCCTTCCTTTGTTAAAAAAAAAAAACGCCAAGGCGTTCACTTATTTCACAAGAGAAGTTGTGAGACCTTAAAATTATGGGGGGGGCTTCCTTTCCTTTAAAAAAATTTGAAAGTCAGAATACATTTTTAATATTTGACAAGCATATATAAATAGACAAATGGCCTTGTATACTTGTTATATACAAATGTTGTAAAGCACTGGGCAGCCACGGATCAGCAGATTTTCAGATGAGCCATCAAGGCCAAAGGTCAACTTTTTAGGGTTTAGGAGTAGATATTATAGGGGAAGGGTTCCTTGTACCCGAAGCCTCTGGGATAGGGTTAGAAATAATAGATCCCAAAAATATAAACTGCCCCGATATACTCTTAGCCTGGTGCTACGCTGCCTTGCATTTTAAAAAGATCAGAAGTCAACTGCAGTTCTTTCAAAAATTGCTTTGCTGTAGGGTGAACTGAAGGAGTGTGTTTGGGGGGCAGCTAACCTAATTACTTTGAGGTGGATAAGCAACATTTAATATGGATTTATTTATAGAGAGAGCCTGACATGCTGGAAATCGCAAAAAAATATATATATATTTATAATGGAAATTTGACCTTCATTTTATAGTCATTGAAGTTTGTTAGTCCTGTCCGCTGTTGTTGTTTCTGCAGTAATTGTTTTTATTTTAGTGAAGGGTGGATTTTGGAATCCTGGTCATTGTTATTTGGTTAACCTGGCATGAATGGTTTCCATTGTCTGGAGTGGGTTTACTGGGTTAAGAAGACAAAGCTGGTCCCTTTTTCGGGGCAAAACCAGAAATCCTGCAAGTCCTCCTGTAAAGCCTTTTGGACCATCGGTGTAAGTTCTGAAGGGTCCCCATGACACCCCCCCCCCCACCACCACCACACCACTTGAGCCATCTCCTGGGCCCCCCATCCTGGACCTGAGCCCATCAAATCTTCCCTAGTATTTCCATCCCAAGACTGCAGACCTGAGAAGGGCCGCCAGTCATCAGGTATCGCTTAGACCAACGGGAAGGCAATGCAATGTATTTGTCACGGGTCTCCTCCCAGCTGCTACAATTTAATTGCTTTATTTCGCCGATCGCCGCGACAACCGCCTGACAGCCCAGTTATGAGGATAAGGCAGAAATGATTCCGTCCAAATTGGCTCCGGCCCATTTGACAAGTGGCCCCCGGATTAGGGACCGAAATAATCCATGGTTAAGTTTCCATTCACACGCACGGTGACGGTAACATTCCGGGGAACTTTCAATCAGTCACCCTAAAAGTGCGAGGAAGGTGGAACTGGTGGCCACGTACCGATTCTCTGGAGAACTGGAGAGTTTGCCGGAACGTTCTTGGAAAGGTCATCGACATGACCCAACCTCTGCTAGCAAGCAGGGACTGTCTATGTCTCTTGTAGTTGCAATTAGCTAACAAAGTTAGCTCTAATTAAACGTGTTTGGTTTTGTTTCTGAATTTGGTTTTGAAGGCCTACTTGCTGTTCATGAGAGGAGCCCTACTGGCATCCCTCACCATGAATCCCTTCCCCTCTTGCTTTCATCATTAGAGCGTCCAGGACGGGTGCAGGGACATCCTGGCATCGGACAATGTTACCGTTGCTTCTCATTCGCGTTTAAAATAACCGGCATTCCCGTGCAACTTATCGCTAGTAAATAAATTAAAGCCCGCAGAGGAACGTTGTCGCTTTGTTTTAGTTAACGTGCAAAGAAATGCCGCGATTCCTAAATCTCTCGCACCATTCTTTTATTTTTCACTCCGACCGCGTCCACGGAAACAAGGTTTCCATGGCAGCCGTCGCTCTGAATCGAGAGGGTCTCACGATTATTGGTGACAGCGGCCGTCCGGTCCGGATGAAATAATGAGAGAGGAGAGCGGAGACCAGAGCGGGGACATAAATTCCTTGCAGATGTCAATAGAAACCAATATATTAATCCGAGACGAGCAGGAGGCCAGATTTTCCATGCCGTTTCTTAGCAACAACAGTGTCGTACCTTTACAAACCAAACAAGTGTAAGATGGGGCTTTTAGGGGGCTATTTTTAGGTACGCGGCAGCATGTGCCGAGCACTTTTCTAAGCACTGTTTGATTCAGTGATTTCATCTTCCGTTGCTGCTTCCTGTTTCCTTTAATGGGATTCTCCACTATTAGTAAACCACACGGACCGCGTCAGCGACTGTAAACAAACTTTCTGAATATATCGTACTGTATATATATATATACACAACGCAGCAGGAAATGGCCATAATAATGGCCAATAGAGAATATTCATCAAACTGACAGGTTCTAAGTATGACCATGAACATCATTTCTAAATTTGCTTTATTTGTTTTTTTAAGTACCAGCTGTGCATGTTTATGCATTACGTCAGCAGCCTCACCAATGTATACCGATCCGATGCTCTTATAATTATTAGACGCTCTGGTTTTACGCGGCAAGAGCACTACTGCTTAAAAGTGGCGAAAGTCTTTACGACACAGAGACGTGGAATGACACCTCACGTCTGTGGGGTCAGGCGTGTCTTATATTATAAGATTATCTGCCCAGTGAGGCCATACTTATGCACTTATCTGAAATCCAGATTTCTTTTCTCTCCTACTCCCACACTGACCTATTGCTTCTCTATTAATCGTCTTCCCCCAGCCCACCTCCCCCAATACGAATTATTATTATATTTTACCCAGCTAATTATTTTACTCAGGCAGAAAGGGCAGCTACCTTGTCTGAGGCGGGGCCTGAAGCAGAGCTGCAGGAGGCGGAGCCGGGCCTGTGCGCGGGGCGTCGGCCTCATGGTGCGACGGCAGCTGTCTCTTAATAGAGTCTGTCAACCCTGATTGATTTCGCTGGTCAAAATGGCAGCCGCGTTTTAATTGGACCAAATCTAAGATTTCCAAGATTCAAGATTTTATTTCTCACATGCATATCTACACGAATACCACGTACATGCGGCAAAATGTAAATCTGACTCGCTTCCGAGTCAATTAAAAAAATTAAAAAAATAAAAGACTGTGTGTAAAAAACACTATTTATAACACAATGTGCAAATGTTTAAAAAGAGTTTCCCCTAAATAACACAGGGTAAGAAAATAGTTGAAAACGTAGGGATGGCGCTGGCTGAAAGATCTCAGCCATTGTCTTATATCCTATTTTTAAAAAATCATCTTTTCATCTAGCGGTTATAAAGATGCTCTTTGTTTGTTAGGCTTTTCGTTCAGCCGCAGGAATAGAGCTCGCGGTCCTCAAGCCATCATCAAACCCTCCTTTCATCCCCGAGAGCTGCGGAGTTTGCTGACTCCATACCTTCATTTTATTGTTTTTTTTTTTTATTTTTTATACTTCAGGGACAGTCAGAAAAGGTCTTAATAATTGCGACGTTTTCCTCGTGAAAAGGAGGCGAGGCTGCCTCTGTTGGATAGGCCTGATCCCGCTTCCTCACCCAGCCGCCGCGAGCACTGCCGACTGGCTCCTTGGCAAGCCGACCCTTGTTTGGTCAGCTCTCCTACCCAAACGCACACAGGCGTGCAGACACACACCGCCTGCCTTACACACTCACAAAGTGTGCTTTTCTTGTCTTCCATTAGACGTGGTAGCATTAGCTCGGGGTCCATCTGTCGCTGCATCTGTGTTGTTGCTGTTGGGGGGGTTTGGGGGTGGGTCTCATTCTCTGATACTGACAGGAGCTCATCCAACCAAGCAGCTAGCAGTGGGGTGCAGATGTCACCACCGGCCCTCTGACACGCGGCCGTCCGTCGCATGCCTGAGCGCGGCTCCGATGCTCGCGTCAATTGGAAGGTGTCGCCCCCTATGCCTCACCGATGGTAAGGACTCTTCGTGGGGGTTTTGATGACTAATGGATCGCATGTCTGCAGGACTAGATCAGACATTCCGGTTTAATCTATGAACAAGAGAATAACTCAGGAATTAATGACAGGACCTCATGCAGAGTAAATGCGGCGCTAGCAGGCAGCGGCGCTGCTTGCGGGGGCTTCAGCAAAAGGAATCCATGAGCAGGACAACAAACCCGGCAGATGGGTATTACGCTGCAGCCCTTTGCGGGGAATTCAAATCAGGCTGAGCCTAAGAGGGGAAACACAGACTCGCCGTGCTTAATGAACAGCCCCAAAGCATATGAGCAGATACAGGGTCTTATTAATTGCCATCCTTTTGTTTTTGTGTCTTTCCGAAACGAACGACTGGATGCGGGAAACTGGTGAGAGGAGCACAGACCTTTCCTTAGAAACCATCACCTGATGTGAAAAGTCACTGGACGCGCAATGGAGAGAAAAATGAGAAATTTGGATCTAAGCCTTAGCACTTGTTTGAAAAAATCTTCAAATCTTTGGCATTTATATGCAAATGAGAACTTAAGAGGCGGGAATAAGCAGAAGAGAACCTGCTGCTAGTCTGTTTACTAGTTGTTACTTAGCTGAACATGGCCTACAGTTACATCAGTATTTGGTGACAGTGACAGTTTGGGGCTCAAGGCAATAAACACAGTCATAATCCAGAAAGCTGGGATGATCCCAAAGCAGGAAAGAATAAAATTGCACAGAAACTGCCTTTTAGTGCATCCTTCCTTCATACTCATACATAACACCTACCCTCTAATGAGTATTTCATGATTAAATACTGATCGTCTTCCATTGTTAAAAACGGCATCGATCATTACTTGCTGACCATAACTAACTGCTACATTTCTTAAATCGTCGGCCAGGCCTAGCTACTCTAGACAAAGTGAAAAAGATCAGTACTGCATGTGGAGTTCCTCAAGGATCCAACCTCAGTCCCCCTGCACTTTCCCATTAATGTGCTGCTCCTGGTTTAATATCATCTATTTCTACAGAGCATGCAGTATATTACGCATATCTGTGTTTTCTTTCTTTGGGCGTTGTTAGCTCTGTCATTTTTAGAAGCTGAATCATACTGAACTGGGATGTAGTACGCCTTTCATTCCTGCCCTCTGTATTTTACACAACTGTTTTTGCGCTAAATGAATTTCGCTACACTGTAAGGAGCACCGTCTTAAAAGCGTCTGGTGCATGACGCCTCTGGTGCTTTATGGGTCGTTTTCGCATTTCCCCGTTTCTTTTCTGTAATAGAAATCTGCGCCGCACTCATTTTCCCATGGTGCTTATATGATGTTTTTCCTCACAGTGTACACATATTTCATTACCCTCTGACAGTTCAACACTGTATCCCGACAGACAACAGAATTAGAACCAAACCTTCGAATGAGTCACACAGCCATGAGTTTACCCGGCAATGCAAGACTACTCTGTAGTGGCTAATTTATCATTTCGACATAATTATTTCATCTTTCTCCAGCAGAAACGAACTAAATGGCTCAACGGTGCCAAATATCCGCGCTTCTATCTGTTTAATCAATAGCATTTTCGAAACGGGACTTCCATTAGCTTAAGTTTCCTGCTTTCCGTGGACAAGCGAAGATCTTAATAAGTCTACCAGGAATAAAGCCTAATTTCACAGCCCTGTTGGGCAAACATGTCTGGCTTCTGATTATGTGTTTAATTCAGATTCTTTCGGTATCAAAGTGTTCCAAATATGGATGGTTGGTTCCTTTCCGAGAATATCCTGCATTCCTACTGGGACTCAAAGCATTTCTCCTTAGGAAAAAAAAAAAAAGCCTCATCCTTCTGCGACAGTAGCTTGAAATTTTTCCATTTCCTTGGTTTCATAATAAAAACTCCCTGACAGAGAAACGTTGCATTATTAAAATCCCGTGTTTAAATTTATGGGATGTTAGTGGGGCAAATTCTCAGCCCCCGCTTCTCTGCGGGCCTCCCTTTGAGAATCCCCACTGAGAGGGTGGCGGAAAAAAATCATCACACACACATTTAGGGATATATAAAAGTGCATGTGAAGTCATCATTTTCGCTTGTGCTAAACTAAACCTCTCCCTGCTGTTTGCTGAACTGCCTGTGTCAAAATATCTTGAATAATAAAATATGTGTTAACGTCAGACAGCAGAATAAGCAAATAAATAACGAAAGGCCTTAGCAGGATCTTCTGCCTCTCATCATGCTCTGAATCAAAATATCTGATTTTTTTTGCCATCTATCTAACCATATTCATAGTGGCTTATCCAGTACAGCATTGCACTAGGCCTAGTGCCTCAGGCAGCAGAGTATTCCTGTTTGTTTTATTTATTTCATTGCCACGGGGAATGGCATACATTACTTTTTTACATCGTTTACATCAGGCATCTCCAACTCTGGTCCCGGAGAGCTACTATCCAGTAGGTTTTCTATCCTACCTGGCTTCTTTCATTTTCTTTCATACCTAGTTGCACCATTCCTGGCATCTACCTGGCTGTATCCTACATGGCTTCTTTCACATTGGCTTTTCTGTGTTTGTGGAGAAAAAAACACTGAAGAGCACGGGTTAAATTAGGGATACTATCATCCAAGCAAACGGCTCTGTCACTGGCCAACAGCAGTGGTGGCTTTATGGTTAGGGAAGTGCACTTGTAATTGAAAGATTGGTGGTTTGAATCCCTGACCAACAAGACACCACTGAGGTTCCCTGAGCAAGGTACTGTTCCCTGGGTGCTGAATTAGCTGCCCCCTGCCATGTCACATATGGGTTAAATGCAGACACATTTTGATGTTGTGTGCTGTGGTGTGTCAGTACTGATCAATAAATTCATTTTAGGGCACCCGCCACAAATATAGGCAGCTGCAACCCACCAAGTACACCAGAGATACCAATTCGGTGTATGCTGTGCTGTAACGTAAGGGGAGATGAGCCGTCCAAATCGCTTGGACATAAGGTTGCAAAGGGGCAGAACATTTCTGTTAACTTTCCAAAAACTTTCCATTCCATGGGAAGTTAAGCTGGGAAATTTTGGAAGTATTCCAAGTTGGAAACTTTCTATGGGAAATTATGGGAATATATGGGAATTAGCAGGGAAAATAGGTAGCTGAACTAAGGAGCTCAACTGGACCTCCAACATTGTGAGCGGCACATCAGTCCTCCAAGCAGCTGCTTGCACCATCCCACTCATCCCAGATGCTCAGCATGGGATGTGGGACCATCGGGTCTTTGCTCTGGGGACAGAGCTGCTGACCGCTATGTTGGAGGCCAACATGAAGCCACACGTGAGTCACCTGCTCCTGAGAAATAGGGATACAGTGCACATCTGCGATGGCAGATGGTTCATAAAACCAGCAGCAAACTTCTGTCACAGTTGGAGCAAAGTAAAAGATACAGGTTAGAGCGCCATGACACTCTACGACTAATAATAAAACTGTATACGTAACATATATGTGATTGTACTGAGATCCCACCCTGGGTATTTCCCCCTAAGCACAGTATGACCCTACCCTTAATAAACAGTATGGAAAATGGAAGGCTGCCTGTACAACAGGTTTAAATGATCTCCTACGAAGCAACAATTCAGTATAATTACGTGAAATGAATAAAAGACGTGAAATTGAAAAGGCATACAAATAAAGTATATTAATTTTATAAGAACCTACATAAAAGGTACATTATATATTTTAGAAATGTGCTTCTCATCTGTTTCAGAGGAGAACTCCGTATTGTTGGAGGACACCGTTGTAAAACCTACTGCCTGCATTTAAATGTACTTGAGCAATTTGTATAGAAGTCCGACCTCAAGTGATCTGAGGTTGTGTCTCTGTTGAGAGCTTTACAGAAGTTCAGCTTTATATGCAGGCTCTAGTCCAGTAAACGATTCCTAAACAATTAAATGAACTTTAAGATCAATTCTGAAACTTACAGACAGTCAAAGTAAAGATTCAAGTGTAGTTCTGACGTGTGATCTGTTCTGGCTTCTGGAATAAATACACAGTGCTGCATTTTAGATAATCTACATCTAATCAATGGCTTTTTTAGTAGAACCAAGCACTACAATTGTCAAATCGACTTTTCACAAAGGCATGCATTAACCTCTTTGTGTCTTCCAGAGAGAAAGAGAGGACTGGCTGGGAAGATATGGTGGGTATATTGTTGTTATATGAATACAAATCTGCATCTAGATCAGGAGTGGGGAACCTGATCCATGAAGGGCCAGTGTGGGTGCAGGTTTTTCGGGATTGCCTCTCAATCAGCCAATAACAGTGGGTCTCCAGGACTGGAGTTGAGAACCACTGTTTTTTTATTGGCTGATTGAAGGGTCATCCCAAAAACCCGCAGCGGCCCTCCATGGAACCGGTTCCCCACCCCTGATCTAGAACAAGCCCCAAATTTAGACACATTTTTTCTTTCTGTGTCACTGAAGCTGTCTCAGTGCCAGAGTGGTCTTTTTGCAGCTTGGGGACATAGATTTGTGTGATATCTGCATACCACGAAAATCAGACACTATGTTTGCTGACCATTACACCCAGAAGACCATGTTTTTGGGAAAGTACATGGGACCAAGTATTGGCCCTTGAGGAACTCCACACTGGTGCATGACAGTATTTAGTTTGTCTAGAGTAAGCAGGACCCATGATGCAAGTGATGCTTGAGTCTGTTATGGCTAGCAAGTAATGAAGATGTTTATCACAGATTGTTTGCAACCATTAGGAAACTTAAATTGCTTTTAAAGTTTTTTATAATAAAATAATAAAAATAATGTTTCTCTAATAATAATAACACTGTGTTGATCCAATGTGGTCTTTTTAGTTACCCCATCTTGCTCTCACTGAACATATGAAGGTGAGAGCAGACTTGACAGCAAAGGGCAGCCACCTGTAGTGGTGTCCATGGAGCTGGGTGTTAAGGGTCTTGTTCAAGGGCCCATGCACATGTGACTATTCTTCTGAAACCAGGCTCGAAGCTGCAACCTTCTGATAGCAGGCACGGAGGCTTTGGAATATCTGTCTGTATATATGTATTTATATTTCAGATAGATAGATAGATAGATAGATAGATAGATAGATAGATAGATAGATAGATAGATAGATAGATAGATAGATAGATAGGTGGGTGGATGGATGAATGACAATAAATATTTTATGAGCAAGAAGACACAAGTATAGATTGATGGAAGAAATGTTTAGGTGACCTATGCTATTCTCCAAATAACTGCAAAGTCCTCTGATGAACTGTTAACATTTTCTGAAAGATACTGATGGCAGAGTGTTTACCCAATATTGAGAAATGAATTTTTGGGTTTGGAGGGGAACTGAATGAGTCCATTCTCACTTCCTAACCACTCATCTGTAGACAAGAAATTGTTTTTCATACGTCAAACTGAATGAGTAGCTTTGACGGCCTCCATTTACTTTCTGCACAGCTGCAGTTCCCTTTCATCACTTTTTTGTCGAGTACAGCATTTGGCATTTTTTCCTGGTTTTGTTTTTGATGGACGGTGGTCAAGCGTTTTAAACGCTACTGAGAGCAGCGCAAAAAATCAATTTGTTTATGAGCTACGTCGTTAATAAAATTACTAGCTACAATAATGCTTAGGATTAAATGATCCGATACGCTAAGAGACAAATCCCTAAACCCTTTCTGGATAACGCCAAGACTTTGGGGTACCTAAGGCTGTTGGTCCTTTGCCACGTTTCATAAGACCAAAGGAATATATAAAAATCAAATTTCTGGCCTTGGAATTGAAACGCATCATCCACACAAAGACTGAAACATTTAAGTAGAGGAATATCTCCATGTTGTATCAGCTGCAACCTGTACAGTCTCCCTCCACAGAGCAGCAATCTGCCCCAGCAGGCACTTACCAGGGCACCCTGGGGACCCAGTGGGAATGGATACGATAGCACTACGTGCATTCATTTGTAAGAACAACTCGGGTAAGTCAACCTCTGCTATAATAGCTGTGATAATAGATAACAATAAATATAGTTCGGGTGCGCAGAGAAACGTAAGGGCAACCTAAACGTCACTGGATGTTGTAATACAATAAATGTTGTTACGGAGGGGGATGAGACTCCTGCAGTAAGGAACTGCCAAATTGTGCTCAGTCGCTAAAAACCGGTATGTTGCTGGAGTTCCCGCTGCAGCTTTGCCGCTCCGCTTAACGCACATTCTAAATTAACCGGAAATTAGCGCTCATTTCTTAGCCTCCTGTTTCCTTAGTAATGCCTCGGAATATGCAAGTCATTGTGCATGCACTTAATGAGATAGAGGTCTGACAAGGGGGAGGGGTGTCCTATTTGTGTGAGCTTGGATTATTTCAATTCCCCGGAAGCAGAGCAGTAATTGGGGATCGAAAATGCTCGGCAATATCGGACAAATCCATGGTGTCCCTACTGTTATTATACCAGGAATTCATACAGCCACATTTATGAAAAATATTCCATTGTTATAAAGTATTAATACATTTATATAGGGAATGTTGCTGTGGATGCGGAAATCAATCCCTTAAAAATGAGACTACTTGACTTTGCATTTCCAGTCCCGGAGAGACTCAGTAAATATTTTGGGACAATATTTCCTGTCTTGTATTTCCCTGTGCAGCATAAACTATCTGCACAAACCACATAAGACACATAGGACTGATTAGAATTGGACGCTCTTCCGCATGGCCGTGCCTCCATGGAATGTACCTATCACGGCATGATTAATAACAAAACTTAAACACTCATCTTAAATTTCCACACAACACTGGCAGATGTTTCGGGGGAGAAAAGAAACTCAGCTCCGTTTGCAGGTATTTAAAGGAGAACGCTATTCAAAGTATGTCACTCCCGTTTTGTTGTTTTATGTCTACCTATGTATTTCTAAATTATCTCCAGGGGCTGTCTTGTGTTTCCTTCCTTGCAGGGTGACTTAATGGAAATGAAGGGCCCCAATCATCTCAGATAACACTCAGAATGGGTTTCAGAGACACGTTTCTAAAAGCCGCCCACAAATGACATGGCGCCCATGACAGATTTCCTGTAAACTGGCCACAGACGGCAGATGAGGACCAGGCTGTCTATCTGCATTTTCCAATCACTTCTACAGCTAGTCCAGCCCATCCATATCCACGATGGACGTGCCTCCCTGTTCTTCTCCACCTCCACCTCCTCTTTCAAGTGTTTTTGATGTTATATGAGCTCGAGTACAGCTGTCTCAGTCCTCCCAGGACCGAAAGCACGGAAACATCCAGGAGTGTATTGGCGTTCCCCCGCCCCAACAAAACTTCAAACTCAGAAACTCTAGAAACTTCTATTGCATTTCCAATAGGGAATTTTGAGACTGTTCTTTGAGGAAATACGTCTAGGGACTTTAACGAATAAAGCAGAAACAAAACGTCTACATTGTGCACATAAATGGTTGGAAAACTCTTTATCTTGTGAGGTTTATCTGGGAACATGTCTCACTACGAGATCTCAGTGATATTGCAGAGTGGTTCGCTAACCCAGGGGAGCGAATGTAGCTCATTTTAAGATGCCTTGTTCTTTCACAGATTCTTCTCCTCTTGATTCAGTCGTGGCATGCTGACTAAATCTTCCTTGCTTTCCCAAATCCATATCGTGCGAATTCCATCCACTGTTCCGTCAGGCTCGCTCCGAAATGGGCTGTGGTCATGTGACCAGCCACACGGGTCACTGGGCTTTCTGCAGGTTAACACTATTCTGCCTGTATATCCCCCACACGCACGGGGAGATATTAAATAAAATCAGACCATCCATCCAGCTATTTTCCATAATCACTTGCCCATAAAAAGTCTCTGCATAAAAATAATAAACGCTGATGCCTGTTGTGCTGTTTTTTTCCTGGAAAGAAAAATACTGCCTGAAAAAAAAAATAAAAGCGCCGAAAGATTGACGCCCAGATGTTTTAATCTGCGGTATTATCATTCAGTGTGTGTCCACGGCAAACACTGCTCACCCGGCGTGTTAATAAGAGTCGCTGTGTGGCACGCTTCCTGGGGGGTGAGATTGTTAGACTGTCATCTGCGGCGAACGAGCCTGCCGCCGTTCCGTCCAAGTTTATTAATAGCGATCCTTGCCCAATGGAGTCAATTATAATACAGGGATTTCATATTGTCTTTATCTATTCGTTACGGGTCTGGCAATGAGATCCCCGTCCATCTTCATCCACCTGCCAAACGGGAACACGTGCTGGGGTCCCCCTTGACCGCTCAGAGGTACGATCCTCACCGAATATTTCAAATCGCCAGATATAGGGGTAATTGTGCTGGAATTCATTTTCCTTTTTTTTTTACTTTCTTTTATATACCTTGTGTTGGGAAATTAATCAGAGAACCCGTCAGCCTCCCAACAAGCGTGACGCGAGACGTGACGGGCTGTGTCTCTGAGCAGGCGGATGAGCCCCCCATACAAATGTTTGTGTGTGTGTGTGTGTGAGAGAGAGAGAGAGAGAGAGAGGGGACGATTTAAAATCTTTTGTAAAACTGCAGTATTCTCTTCATAATTTGGCTGCTCTTTGCAGGAAATGAGTATTTCTTAGTAGGAGCTTTCCGGGTGATTGCCGCAAGGGCCCTGAATGTGTCACGATTTAATTGGTTATTAGGTCAGCATGTGCAGATTAAATTCACATAGCGCCGGCTGCTTCAACCATCAGACCTTAAGAATATCCGTCTGTCAATCACAGACCCTTACGTCATAGCCTAGCCAAGACCAGCCAGAACCAGGCGTGAAAATCAACAGAGAACCCAAACACAAACAGATCGTGACTTTTTTTTTAATCACGATTCTTTGTGTAATTATTGTTCCTTTTTCATAAGACGAAATCATATCCTGCCCGAAAAACTATGGTTATTAAAACTAAGCCTCATTTCTGATGTGTTTTTTTTATAACTCTGCGCACATTCATACTTTAATAAGTAATGCGAAATAACAATGAGATAACAACGAAATGCAGTAATAACAATAATGCATTACAGATGTTAGATTGTGCGATAATGTGTGGCAAAATATATCTGTTATCTGAAAGAACCTTCCCAATAATGGCAGTGTTATGCCTTAATAAAAATCGTTAGACAGCATTTCATTTGGTTGCCAAAGCAACTATACACTTGATTTTGTTCTCTGTAAAAAACAAAACACAAAACTACGCAAACAATAGTACCTTAAATTAGTTATTGATTTTAACCCATTATTTTGACAGTTGCCATAAAGTGTGGATCGAACCAGCCCCCCCCCCCCCCAGTGCAGAGTGTCTCTCGGTGTTCCGTCTGTTTCCGTGGGCGATGGCGGAGCCCGCACGCTTCGATGATGGCCACGGACCGAGGGGCCGTGTGCGGAGCGCCTCCTCCGCCGTGACCCGGTAAATCGTAGGACCGAGACCTTGGGAGATGTGATTTGTAGCCCCCCAGGGAGACCTAGGGGCTAACCCTCGCCTGCCATAATTCACACCACTGGGTCTCTGATGAGGAACCGGTCGGGTAAGAAAGCGATAAATTGTAGATTAGTGGTCACTCTCTTTATGAGGGCAGAGAAAAGTGGGCCAGCCAGGCAGCACTCACAGGTAAGACGCCTGTAAATATTGTCCTCATCAGGCCTTCGGTGTCGCCGCCCTCTGCGCACTGCTTATTAAACCCCTCTCATACTGCTACTGTTACAGTATTTTCAGAGCTTTGGAAAGAGCATATTTTCTGCCCCGAGAAAGTTAAAACGAAGAAAAAAATCCAGTTGTCTGCATAAAA
>JABFDZ020000067.1:2457651-2469536 GCA_019775955.2 Pollimyrus isidori
CCCTCCCTCTCCCGTTTCCCGTTCTTTTCCCTTACTCACTCTATCTAATTTTTTTTATTTTTTCTTATATTTCTTTTTTTTGTCTTTTTTTTGCTTTCCGTTTCCCCTCCTCCGCCCCCCACACCCCACGCTCATTTCCTCGGCCACCAGAGCCCGCCCTGGCTTTCAATCTGCTCGCCCCCGAACCCGCTCCGGGGACGGGGGCGACGAGGAAATGGATGGCCTTTGGCGCATTTAAGCGCCCGGCTGTCTGCCCGGAATCCCGAGCAGCTTCTGCGAGCTCTGTGACCCACACCTGCCGTCTAACAGGGTCCCGTCACTTTAAAAAATTAATGGTGTTAAATGGATAGCTGATGGGGCTGTGGCAGCATCGAAATTGCAGCTGAGGTCCTGGAACAGTGACGCACTGGGACCTCCCCTCTCGCTCAGTTTGCATCCCACTAAGAGCCCATCATCTTCTGACGTCAAAGCTCAGAAAACCCCAGTCTTTGGGGACGTTCGCATTGGAATCTTTCCAGAACGTTCTCATTCCCCTGAGACAGATGGGAGAAGGTTCTATGCTTTGTGTCCAAATTCTTCTTTACCTTTGGGGAAAATGACAGCATGAGCACAACGCTGTTCTTCGACACGTAAAAGGGCGGAATCTCGTCGTGCCGCCCGTTGCGGCTGCTTTTCTGAATCATCGACGACGGTGGTCTCTATTCCCGAATCATCTCGACACCGTTGACCTCCAGATTTATTATGGAGACTGACATCCTCTGTCTCTCAGACCACGCTAAGATTAGCGAGACTGAGGATCAGTCAGAGGCATCTGTTAAGCGGAAATTTAGAAAAATCATATAGCTGCTCATTTAGGCCGATTTCTCACACTTACGTCCTCATTAGCATGGGCTTTCAAACACTGTTCAACGTTTGCAAATGTCTCAGGGTAATGGGAAATAATCTGTTTGAATGACCATTAGGCCATAATATCAAAGCATATTTCTTTAGGAGGTCAGGAATCTTGCGTAATGGCGAGGTTTAAATTTGCAGCTTGAGTGTGTGGAGAGTCTGTGTATTTCGGATTATTTCCGGCTCACTGAAGTGATTATTCTTGGTAGAGCTTAAACCTTAGATTTCAGATAAACTTATCCTGTGTGAAAGACGTAAAAATGCATTGGCTTTAATCAATTAGAGTGCCGGAGGGATTCTTAGAGTAAGCGAAGACAAAAATCGCCATGGCGAGTTTAGGAACCGTCAGGAACGTGATGAAATGGAGTATTCAATTGGCGAGTGTATGAATGGAGTCTTGAATCTGCAAGTGCGACACTGGGCGACATGACTAATAAATTAAATGCTCTTATAGAACCGGTGAAACCTGCAGACTGATAGGGATTCCGGAACAGAAGGGATTTGAGGTAAATCAGCAAAATCAGGGCACCTGGCCCCTTCCAGTCTTATGCCACTTCGGATTATTACACAAAAACCCAGCTCATCAACAGAGAGGTGTCAGCTATTTAGTTACGGTCCATCACCTCATATTTTCAGTCATTGATCAATCTGTAGCTCTGAACTCACCTTTCTCGGTTGGGGGGGGCAGGATTGTTACTTCTTGTGGTTAAGCTTTATTGCTACCCCTGCCCCCTGCTAGTGGAACAACCTCAGTGACCAGCGTCTCTATTCATTTTCTTAAGGCTCCTGCTGTCAATAAATCCTATCGATAAGCCTTCGCCCCCCAGGGAGTGTTTCTTAAGGCCAAAGTGTGAATGTTTGAAGGCCGAGGATGAGTATAGATACCTTGCTGTTCTCAACGTGAATTTTTCCAGCAAAATATGCAGCTGGAAAATCCAAACAAGTAGAAGTTGTTTATGCAATAGAATAATAACAGGGTCGCGAGACAAGGCGTTACGCTCACAAGTCTGGGAGCAGAGCTCAGAGAACAGGAGCTCAGAAGCTCGACAAATGATTCTGGTGGAAGAGCTTCTACCAGCAAAAATTATCGCCCTTTAAGCCATGCGTCTGTTGGATTTCCTATTTGCACCCCTTTGCTGGTGTCTGGCTCCCTGTCTCTTCGCCGTGTGCCAAGTGGTTGCATCCGTGCGAGAACTTGCTGAAGTGTCTTTGAAGCAGGAGATTCTCTTTAGTGTCGGGGGCGATGGGAGCGCTAAGCTTATCGTTAGCCAAAGATATGTTTTGAATTGGTGGCTAACTGGGGAGCTGGCACTCTGGGGACCAATAAGCTTAAAGCTGGGCCCAGTTTCTCAGTGGTCCCACCCCCTTGAATAGCCCTCATCACTCTTGTAGGGTCTGTTGTCCATCCTCAGCATTGCTTGGATCGTCAACATGCTTCATGCTTTGTAATTCTTGAGCCTTGTAAGATCTGTTTTTTTGTAGAATCTTCTTGCATGGGCCAATTTTCAAGAGCCCACCTTAAGGCCTACTTTTCTAGAACCTACTACTGACGCTATAGGATAGTCGAGCACAGACTGCAGTGACGCGCAGGCTGTCCACGATTAGCAGAAAATCATTTGCGTCTCTTTGAAGTGGAACCCCAAGGTTTTCTGCTCAGAGGACACATTTCATTGGCCCTTGGCTGCCGACATCTTCAGTAAATATATTCTCTGCTGACAGCCAGAAGCATCAAATTTGTCCTTTCATTCATGCAGGGGGGGCGGAGTTGGAAGGGGCTTCAGCTGCTGTGTCTGAGTGCAATAGAAATCGGCCGGGTAAGGCCAAGGTTATTGCTTTTGTTGTCAGCGTAACATATTGCTTTAGGAGTATGTGGCAGAGCCTGTCTGAGGTGGAAACAGCTTGCAGAACCCTGAGAAACATCTCTGCGTTGAGCTCAGAGCAGGCCACACGCTCCTGATTAAAAACTAGCCCTGAGTCTTGCGCCAAAGGTTATAAGGCAGCCTTAGCGTACAAACGATTGTATGCTAATATGACGGTGAGGACAAATGGTCTTGAACAAGCTAATCGTCGTATGGCCGAGCCTCACATGAAACGGGGCCTCTCGTTAACGTGCCCGATGCTGAGCACGGTACACTTTAGCGCCCAGATGCTAAGCTTCCCAGGGGCTTAACTCTGGGGGGGGGGGGAGGGGGCAGCAAATCCACCGCAGGCCAACTTTAAACCAAAGCTCCGACTACCAGCTGCAGGAGGAAGAATAATTGCTTAAGAATTGCTGGAGAGAGAGAGTGAAAGAGTGTGTGTTTGTGTGTGACAGAGAGAAGGGAGACAGAGATTTACACTTTCCACAAGACTTCGGGTTTATTGAGGATAATTGATCTTATTTGCGGGCCCCGGAAAGAATAAGGCGTCTCAACGGCGCCAACAAAATTCCCTAACATGATTGGAAAGAGGAGAAGAGAGCAGCACCATATGGATATTCCAGCATCTCACCCCGCCTGAAAATAGATGTCTGTCAGAATTCCTGACTACGGGATTGCAGGTTATTGAAGTGGACTGGAATAGGTGCATCTTTTAAGAAACACGTAATTATACCTGGTAAATGAAGCACATACCTCAGTTTTTCACACCTGATGTGTTCTGCTGTTATGAATTCTTTTAGTTTCCTCACTGCGACAAAAAAAAACAATTTAGCGTTCTCGTCACGTAGCATGAAAAAAACACAATAGTAGTTTCCATTTTCTGTGTAGGTGATAATTAACAGAGGTACCTGTTCTGCATGATCGCTAGATATAAGTTTGTGTGGGGTCTGAGTTGGGCTTTTTGCTGCTTCTTTGTTTGGCTTGTTTGCTGCTTGTTTGGCTTGCTTGCTGCTTGTTTGTTTGGCTTGCTTGCTGCTTGTTTGTTTGGCTTGTTTGCTGCTTGTTTGTTTGGCTTGTTTGCTGCTTATTTGTTTAGCTTGCTTGCTGCTTGTTTGGCTTGTTTGCTGATTGTTTGTTTGGCTTGTTTGCTGCTTGTTTGTTTGGCTTGCTTGCTGCTTGTTTGGCTTGTTTGCTGCTGTTTGTTTGGCTTCTTTGCTGCTTGTTTGTTTGGCTTGTTTGCTGCTTATTTGTTTGACTTGCTTGCTGCTTGTTTGTTTGGCTTGCTTGTTGCTTGTTTGTTTGGCTTGCTTGCTGCTTGTTTGTTTGACTTGTTTGTTGCTTGTTTGGCTTGCTTGCTGCTTGTTTGTTTGACTTGCTTGCTGCTTGTTTGGCTTGTTTGCTGCTGTTTGTTTGGCTTCTTTGCTGCTTGTTTGTTTGGCTTGCTTGTTGCTTGTTTGTTTGGCTTGCTTGCTGCTTGTTTGTTTGACTTGCTTATTGCTTGTTTGTTTGGCTTGCTTGCTGCTTGTTTGTTTGACTTGCTTGCTGCTTGTTTGGCTTGTTTGCTGTTGTTTGTTTGGCTTGCTTGTTACTTGTTTGTTTGGCTTGCTTGCTGCTTGTTTGTTTGACTTGCTTATTGCTTGTTTGACTTGCTTGCTGCTTTTGCGTTTATTTTAAAATAATCTAAAACAGGATTTTGCAAAGTTATCTTGGCTTGGTTTTTAAGATTTTTGTGTATTTGGTTGATGTTACTTAGATTTTACATTTTGTAACTTAGGTGACAAGGTCTTTGCTTGGGGAGGATGCTTTTTTTGAAGGGAAAGGATATCAGGTTACAAGGTAGGAGAACTAGTTAGGGAGCAAGAAAAACTAGTCCTCATATCTCCTCTCTAACAGTTTTAGTGAGATAAATATTATTGGTTTGTGAGTTCCATTTAATATTTCTAGAAAGCTGGTGTCATGCAGGAATCATCGTGACACAAGTCTTTAGTGTAAGAAGGACACCAGTCATTTGAAAGTATTAACTTGATTCTTTTTCTGATCAGTTTTAGTTGCTGGTAAATGTTTACTGACTAATTATTAATCCAAGGTCTTACAATTTTTAATCAACCTTTAATGTCCATGCTCCGAAATATCTGTCACGAATGCGCCCATCCATCCATCCATCCATCATCATTTGCTTCCACACACATGCACTATATGGACAAAAGTATTGGTACACTTGGCCATTAAACGTACAGGAACTTTCACCACATCCCATTCTAAATCCATAGGCATCAATATGGAGCTTTGTAGCTATAACAGATTCTAAGTTTATGGAATGTGCCTGTGGGAATCATCTAGAGGAGCATTTGTGAGGGCAAGCATGCAAAGGTCTGGCATATAAGTTCTAGTTCATCCGAAAGGTGTTTGATTGGGTTCAGGACTCTGTGAGGGCCAGTCAAGTTCTTCCACACCCGACTCAACCAACCATGTCTCTATGGACTTTGCTTTGTGCTGGGTCACATCTGACGCTTGACACTGTGTTTGGTGACGAGAGGCTTGTATGCAGCTGTTTGGTCATGGGAGCCCATTCCATGAAGCTTTAAAAGTCCCATTTATTGTGCTGGGGTTAAGGCCAGAGGACGTTTGGAATACTGCAGTTATCGTGTAAATGGAGCGTTGGCGACTTTACGCACTATGAACATCAGCACTCAGTGACCCCGCTCTGTTACTTAACGTGGTCTGGAACCTTGCGGCAGAGTTTCTGTCGTGCTTCACCTGTGTCTCATCCCATGACGGTCTATGCTTGAATTCACTGAGCTTTTCAGAATGACCCATTCATTCACAAATGTTTGTAAACCTGACTGTATGGCTGGGGTTTTGACTTTATACACCTATGACAGTGGATCTAAATGAAACACCTGAATTTAGTGATTAAGACGTGTGTTACAGTACATTATGTTTATCCATATAGTGTATGTACAGTTCCATTCAAGGGTTTAGACACATCTGCCCAAAGACTGGTTTCTTTAAACACATCAGAACTATAATATACATATATGAAATTATACACTGACCAAAACAGTATTGAACAATAAGATTGGGGGGGGGACAGCTGTATGGGGTGGGACTCAGATGGTTGCTGGTTCAAATCCCACAGTTAGTAGAGTGATGCCGCCAGTGGGTCCTTGAGCAAGGGCCATAACCCCAACTGCTCCAGAGACCTGCTGACCCTGCAGTCTCCTCTGAACCATGAGGCGGCCTCCTCGGACGCTTTTCCAGCTCTCCTGAAGGAGGTCCCACACTCAATGGGCTTTTCCTGCACTCTCATATCGACCTGCTCCCAAAGCATCGCTACCGTGTTTAGGTGTCAGGTGACCAGGTCATGTGACGCAACACTCTATCGCCTTCCTCTGTAGGTGGCTTGGCGCGTCCAAACCTTTGACTGGTATTGCGCATGGTGGGGGGGGGGGGGGGGTCATGATGTTGTGGTTGAAAATCCCTGTTTAGCACCCACACCCCATTTGTACACCTTGATCACATTTTATGCAAGTAGGTTATTCCTTTTTCCCATAATTCCTTGGGACGGTGGGCTCCTCTGTGGCTGTGTGCTTCCTATTGGCCTGAAAGGCCCTTAGTGGCTCCCATCTGCACCGGATGTCAGTGCTTATACACGACAGCAGCCTGAGGTGCTGAACGCCGCTTCCCCCCCCGCCCCCCAAATCCCACAGAGAGATTCGTATTATTTACTTGCCAAAATCCCCCAGTTTAAAAAAAATGTTCTCGCAGCCCTTCCATCCCTTCAATCGATGGGGCCATGCCGATGGTTTATGAATGACGCGCAGTCACGGTGGTTTTAAACAGAATAATGCAATAAGCGCAGGGCTGCGGTCCGTCTGAGAACGCATCTAAAATGCGTGTCCACTGCAGCTCCCCGACTGCGTGCACAAGCAATTTCGGTCGCAAGATGTTCTAGATCCTCCTGTTGAATTGGAGCTGCTGGCCTTGTATGTATCTGTTCCTTGTACAATGGATGCGCAAATAGTAACTATTAGAAGTGATTTAATATATGTGTACGCGTGCAAAAAAATTATTATCTGGATTATTAAGATGTGTATGGTTTATAACATCGGAATCCCTTAAGGGTTGTGGCTTGTACCTTTGAAAGAATTATTTAAATAGTCATAACAAGCCACCTAACATATATAGGAATAGGTATAGGATATATCTACTCATGCAAACATTGGATAATATCATATTCCTTTCATCTTTGTAGTAAATAACTGTTCTGTTGTTTTGTGTTAAGGATTACCCAGTAGCCAACATGTCGGCTTACGCCTCCACTTCTCCAGGGTTGTGGGTTCGAATCCCACCTCTGCTCAGTATGTATTGAATTTACATGTTCTTCTATAAAGCCATGCTAGTTGGCATCTCTAAATTGCTCAGTGCCCTGCGATTGATGCACTGGCTTCCCAGCCTCATGCCCCCCCCCCCCACAAGCATGACCAGGATAAGCTGTTGGAAGATGGATAGATGATTATCCAGTACATGGACATGGAAAGTCGGACAGCTACATGCTACGCTGTGAGCTGGTGGATGCTTTTAGTCCAAGATGTACTACAGTGCTAAGATTATCTTAATATTCAGCACTAAGCTGGACATAAGTTCTACTCTGGAGGATTAAAATTCTTACTTTAATGATTTAAATGAGGCCACCCTCATCCCCATTAATGTAGTGTATGAAAAATTCCCACTTTTTTTGTGTGTCAAGTTCTTTGAAGTAAGATCAATATGCAAATATGACTTTAACATGCACATAAGATCCAGGCGTGAGCGAATAAATCAATCTGCAGCAGTCGTGCTGTTGGTGATTAGTGCTACAATAGTGTCACACGTAAGTGCAAGGGATCAGGCACTATTTGATGACGACGTGCATTTGCATTTCATCTAAACTGCTCTTTGACAGCACCATTCTCCCCAGAGCTGCTTTGAGATTTCATTATTACCAGGTAGCTTGTTGTGTGTCCCAGAAAGGCTTTTGAATGTGTTAAATTATAGATCTGTTTCACGGTGGAGACTGTTTGATACTGGCCAAGAAATCACGCACCGCTGAGCTAACGAACACTTTATTGATCCAAGATTCTGTTTCAACTTCTCCATTATCCCAGTGAAAGAAGTAACTTCAGGGCAGCCCATGCGGCTTGTAGTCATAATTGTTTTAACGAACTTTCCCAGTAAATTGTACTGTTCATTCCGAGCTGAGGGTTCAGAATCACGCGGTAGTTTTTATTTCCTAGATATTAGCATGGGGAATTGGGATGGGGGAGGGGGGGGGGTTACATAAAATATTTATCGCATTCTTTCTTAATTTAACATCTTTGGCCTGTACGGTGTGTGTGTCTGTGCCCTGTGATGAGTTGGTGGCTCATCCTGGGTTATTTGCGGCCTTGAGCCTGTAGACTCCAGACCTCCAGAAAATAGGTGTAAGATATGATAAACCAGGGTTCTTCAAATCTGGACCTAGACTCCAAATCCAGGCCTTGTTTTCAGTTCTCCCAGGCAGTTAGTTTGATAATTACTGATTCTGATTGGTCAGAGGCTTCGCACCTGACTGACAGGTAAAGGAAGGCTGGAAAACCAGCAGGGCTCGGACCGTGATTTGAATAACCCTGTGATAAACCTTTATTGAACCCGCTGTTGGGGTATGTGCATTGTTACAGCAAAAAGACATTTAAAGGTGATGGGGGGACATTTAATTCCCTGTCTTGTACCCATAGCTTCTGGGATAGGCTCCGACCCCACAACCCTGCATAGGACAAGCAGGTACAGAAAATGGATGGATGGATGGATGGATGAAGTGTCACATCGGGATTCGGAAGGGGGTGACGCCGGGCATAGGAGCAAACAAATGAGGGTTTTATTTGAAACAAACAGGAACGGGACCAAACCAAATGGAATGTGAGTGGTCAAAACGGGCATCAGGCAGGAGGCATAAGCACGAGGAAAAACGTGAACGGGATTGGGGAGTGACGCCAGGGACAGGACCGGGACCCACGATACCAATCGCACTTAAATACAGCAGACTAATGAGGGAATACAAGAAGAGGCAGCTGACGTAAATCACTGGAGGCAGAAACCCGAGGCAACGCACCGGCGTAATTTATTAATCCATGCTGAGGAGAAAAACAGAAGTGAACATGTGTGAAATGAAGGGGGTAGCATTCAAAGCACTGAATAAAAAAACCTTCTAAAAGTTGGGCCTTGCTATTGTAAACAATGAGCACAGTGATTCGAGGCAATGATGATGGTCATGACAGTGACAATTTTCTAATTATGCTGAAATTCTACCTGACATTGAGACAGTGAGCCCTTGTTCAATAAGCCAGCTGCTTGGAATAACTGGATCCGTATCAGCTAAATACCATTAAGACAATTTGCATGAGATCTAGAACTATTGACACCGGCTTTGTCTAGATTAACAACTACAAAAAAAACGCGTGGCTTTGGATAATGCAAATATACTGAGGAAGAAGCTACAAAAGCAGCAGAAAGACTCGAAAAAACGAAGGGCTGTCACCAGCATCTATTTTCTGCAGCCCCATTTCTATTGTTCTGGTTAATATCCCTTTATGGCTATCTAATTATCTGCGCCAAACAACTTTAACGGATTTTCTCGGTCTGAAATAAGCCCGGTCTATTTCTGGGCCGCAGTGTCTGACTGACACTTTAATATGAACCTAATCCCAATGTTCATTGGTGTAATGGCTAGCCAGGCGAGAGACGTGCCCTCTTTGCCAAAGTGACGTGTGTCTGCCGCTGTATTTAATTGCAGACTGACGGCCAAGTTATTAAAAATGCAAAAAAAAAAGAGAGAGAACTTTCCCATTTTAAACTATAAGCCATACACGGAGGACTCGAAATGTCGTTTTACTACGATGTCGGTCACTTTAATTGAATTGGTTGTCATTTTTATCAATTTGAAATTGTTGCGTGCGCATGTAAGCACCAAAAGATTTGATTCACTCTTTAGAGTCATGATCATTAGTATTTTCATTATAGGCCAACTATAATAAAATGACATATATAATACGTATGAACAACCGGCGAACAACTGTTATTGGTTAAAATCATAGGAGCTGCCCTTTATATGTAAGGTTTATTTGCTCCAGTGATACACGTAGGAGACGGGCTACTTAAATATAAGTACTGATTTAAATGGGGCTGTTAGCCTACTTTCTTTGCTATGTTACCGTGTGGGAGGGAGAAAGGTAGTTAGATCCCTGCCCAACTCGCCGCCCGGTTATTCATCAATGCCAGCGGCGGCGCTACGAGTTGAGCACCCTTCGATTCGCAGGTTTTAAAAAACACTTCGCCCCTTGTCACGGCTTGCTGCATGCCTGAGACACCCACAACAGCCCTGTCTGCTTCGACATTATCTTCAAGCTCAGCACTGGTTCTTTGTAAGACGAGTTGAGCACATTGCGGGATTGCTGTCGCGGCACTTAATGGACTTTGCGCTAAAAGTAGGAAATAAGTCCTCTGCCTTATTTCGCTTTTTGCGCGGTGCTTTCCAAATAGTATGTAACATTATTACATAATATACAAACATCTATGCAACCTGTCCTAAACCAAAATGAATCGTGAATTATATGTGGTTTACCGGACTCATAGTCTCAGGGCGGTGACTCTGCGAAATGGAAATACAAGATTGCAATGCAGTGCTTTATAATCAAGGCATACACAAATGTATCGCTTAGACAGACCGAACACATCTGTGTGCAGTTTCATGCAGTTTGTCCATCCCGTCAGTCTTTTAAGGTTTGACAGCCGCCAGGTTCCGGAAAGGAATGTTTTGCTGGACCTGTTCTGCGGCGGGTTACGATTATCTTAATTGACTTGCGACCTATTATATTTTATTTTATTTTTATGTTCAGCAGCGGCTGAAAATCGCAGGTGTTTTACCCCGATAAGGAGTTAATGTGCAGTCAGGGCAAGAGACTGGCTCGATCTGGTATTTTAAATTATAAATGGTCTACAACAGCTCACGGGATTATGTGTGCGGTGGCAACTACTTAGAGTACAGTCAGCTAAGATTAACTGACACCTCTCTCATCTGAGTACTCAGACTCAACAGGGTCTGTGGGTAGATCAGTTTGCCAAGGACGCTCCATAAAATCCGATGTGATCTTCAAATCCATTATTAAACAGCGCGGCGCCTCGTGAGCTGAATGTTCTGTCGTACGTTTTATCTTTTAACTTCTTAACGTTTCCAGCATGACCAAATCTGGGCCTTAGTGTCCAACCCTCTTGGACGGAAGCAGTTAACGCGCTTATGCTGATGCGTAGTGGGGAGGGCGAGTTCAGTGTTATGATTGCGAGTCATCTGCTTGCAGTGGCGTAACGTGGTTGTGTTACCATAGAAACATCTCTCTTCCCAATTATCAGCGTATAAGGGCAAGCCTCTCATATTTCAATGGGGGGAAAAAACTATAAAATTTTCTACCGGGAGAGAGGAGCGTCTAATCTTTCCCTCCCAGTTTGAACAAGAGACCATTATGAGTGGGGAGGAACAGGTTTGAATGCTGCCCCTTGCAAAGAAATACATAGCGCACTTTCGCGAGGTGGGAACAATCGGGTCAGTAATTAAAGCTGTGTTTAATATATTCACTTTGCCATTTATAACTAATTAAACGGTGTAGTCTTCACATCGGTCTTATTAGGCTGCTAACAAGAGCGCCAGTCTGGGGGTTTTCATCCCTTCACGCATCATCAATATATCCAATCGTTTTGCCAGTTCAGCTGCCGCTTTTAAATAGTCTTCCAGTGTGTTATTGAGACCATACCAGTAATGTATCATTTTATATAAATCCTAAATCCCAGATCTGAATTAGAAGTTTTTTCGTATCTTGGCTGCATTCCGAGACCAAAGTCCTTTCCCCCGGTCCAGCATTCTCATTCCAACAAGCCCGCCTTCCAGAACATTCTCCATAGCATCAGTTAGCTCTGTTTGGTGCGACTGGCTGCCCTTGCTGCAGCCTTGAGACCTGTGACATTAGCTTTAGAACGGGGGGGGGGCGGCGCCCCCCCCCCCGCCCGGGGGGGGGGGGGGGGGGGGGGGGGGGGTGGGGGGGGGGGGGGGGGGGTGGGGGGGGGGTG
>JABFDZ020000067.1:2483573-2502601 GCA_019775955.2 Pollimyrus isidori
CCAGTTCTGTTCCCTGCGGGATGAGCCTCCACCCCTTTACCCAAGTCCCCCCCCCCCCTCCATCCTCCCACCCCTAAGCACTTCTTTCCCAGGATTAAAAAATGCCAGCCGTCTGCCATAAGTAATAAAGAAGGAGATCATTTCAGAGAGAGCCCACCCCACATTTATCCACATTCTGCTATTTACGTCTCTATTAAGATTACGGTGGATACGCAGGGTAGTCTTGCATTCATCGTGCCCCACAAAGGCGCCTCCGTGCTGGTGCATTATGGGAAACAAACCCTGTGCCGTTCCTGCTTCCTGCACGCCTCGCCTCGGAATGTCATCCCCATGCAGCTTCAGGTTTGTACCTAGGTTTTGGGAACAAGCACTGGAAAACATTGGAATTTGTAGAACATTTCTGTATTTATTTTTTATTAAGTCGTTTTAAGCTATAAATCTCATTATTGTAAATGTCAGGGGACTCCTGTAGCAAAAAACATCCAGTCTTCTAAATATATGATTCCTTTATCTTTTCTAGACACTTTTGTTTTCCATGTCATTCAGTGTATTTATAACCCGTTAGCTCCACACTAAAATGGGTCTGGGTTTAACAGGGTTTTAAATTGCCACTCCTCATTTAGACGGTTTAAATAAGCTCAATGAGTTTTAAATGAATCCTTCTTAGACTACATTCCAAATGAATAGTGCGTCCTCTGCAAACCTTGTAATAAAAGCAGAAAAAGAGTACATTTGCCTATTGTATTTGAACTTAAGTCGTTAATAGCATAAATAAACTTGACACGCAGGGTAGATGAACGTTGTACGAACGGTTGCCAGTTCACGAAACTGAGGTGTCACTGCCCTCTAGTGGTTTGACAAATGCCCGCATGTTTTAAACCACTTAAGCGGCACAGCGTTCTAGCTCCCGACAGCACCGTAATCGGCGTTAGGTAATGAGCAGGATGATACGGATAAGATCTGTCTTGGCTTTCGAGAGTTTTCTTTTTAGTAAGAAGGGAAATTTAGGTTGTCATTGGTCCTTTGGCAAGCCAAATTGTCTTTTATTAGTGTAAAGTTTACTCGTCACAGCTTAATTCTTACTAGTAAAAATAACGTTCTTACTATAGTAAAAACTCTGCTCTGTAATTCAATTTTTACTACTCATTCACATTTTGGATACGTGTAATTTCAGATTTCTACAATTACATTGTAGAGATCTTTAATTTAATTGCTACATGTATGGATATGTGGTTCTGGAATTCTTTCTAGTCAAAATGTATTTACAGATTTACAGATATCTACAATAGGAATCCCTACTAGTAAGAATTGAATTATATAGCTTTAGAATATGGAATAAATTGAATGTAGAATGTGAGGTCAAAATACAATGGATGTCAATGGGAATATATGAATAATAAAAACTGAATAACAGATATACAATATGAATTCTCACTACAAAAAATACAATTCTTACTAGTAAAAATGCTTTTTTTTTCAATATTCAATTTCAATATTATTTTTACTAGTACGTATTACTAGTTATATTATTTTATATTAATAAAACATAGTTTGGCTTGTTGTACTGGACTTGCACCCACTTCATCTGTCGTGAGACTTTGAAGCGGTCTGAACTGAAACCTAAGCCAAACGTTATGGGAATTAATACGCTGCTGCTTGGATACGTATATATGTATATATACGTATCCTTTAATACTAGATACGAGGAATCAAAATGTGTTCTGCTTGTTTTGTCCTCTTTTTTGGTTAATGCGTGTTTGCATGCATTTTTAAAAAGTACATTTTACATATGCTTGCAGAATATATAATTTGGAAACGACCAGATACCAACGTACCTGCCTTTACATCTGCCCCAGAAATAGAAAAATACATTTAAAATGATTTAGCATAACTCCAGAAGGGGGCGCTGTTGGATGGTATTCTGCTTTTAGTCCAATACTTATACGTTAATTAATTTCATCTTATATGTGAAGTTTTATTAAAACGATTAGAAGGTAGAGATAGATTTGATGAGTCATTTTGCCAGTTTATTAAAAATGACAAGAAATGCATCAGGTGATACATAATTTGTCTTTGTGTCTGGGCCAGATGACTGCAGGATCATGGATCTATGTGCTGACTGAAATTGGCTCACGTCGTAATTTTCCTTAGCAAATTAACTGTCCCCAAATCAGTAATAAAATTGTTATCCATTGAACTGGAGAACTAAGCGTACAATCATATTAGCGTAGACTAAAATAAATTTGTTGCAATTTTTTTTTACAATTAAGCTTCAGCGTTTAAACAACGTGGAGTTTGACATTTCGTGAATTAAGATGCAATATGTGGGACCTTTTACTTCTGAGTACTTTTTACTTCTGCGTAGTACATCAGTTAGGAAAGGAAAACATGGTTTGGCTGAAACACACGATAGGCAAGGTGGCATTCTGGGAGCCAATCAGCTTTCACCCTGCCCCTGTGGGTCCGCCCCCATACACATCCCTGCTGAGCTAATGGTTGACTCTTAATCCTTAATGCGTCCACTAAAGGAAGTGCACAAATGAATAGGCTCTGGTTTATTGATCGAAGGAACTTTAAAGTGTCTCCCTTAGTGCACATCCCCAGGGTCTAGTTTGTGGCGTCTTTCTGCTAAATGACAGACGGTGGCCTCAAGCTCCACCCCTCCCAAAAAAAACACCTCCCTTTTTCACATGACCTCCTTTCCTGCACGGCAAGGCATTACTCAACAACACTGTAATAAAGATCTTCCTCTCTCAGGAAATTGCATTCACACCCCAGCGATGAAATGCGTCCGGTGACTCGCGCGTTTGGGCAACGGAAGGATGCGGGGCAGCACTGTTCCTATGGAAACCGCCAGGCAGGCAGTCGGAGCGCGATTATTTCAGAGCACGTCCAGCATTGACCAGGTCTCGTAGGTGTCAGACTGCGATTCCTCACTGGCTGCTCTCACTGTCCGTCATCTATTCTGACCGGGTCTTTCCTGGATTTTCTATTAGCCGTTTCATCGGCATGGCAGCCATGGCAACGTTTCAGAAAAGCAAGACCCAAGCAATTCAATATTATGGTCCTGAGATTTGACAAAAATGGGCATTTCATGAATCGAGCAGGAGCATTTTGGCCGCTGTGGGTCTTCATTCTCCTCATCGCCGATTTTGTCTCTCTGCTTCTTCCTGCATGCGTGTGTATTTAGACGCAGGAAATTCCAGCCGAAAGGGACAGCGACTTCTTCACTGCTTTCTGCACGTCACACTGGCTCATCCTTGAATCTTTTAAAAACATTTTTTAACTAAAAATGACCAAATCTCGACACACTCCCAAAAGTTTCCATGGATTTTTAAAAATTATTTATGGAGGGGTATTCCCTCCCTTTTCAGCCCCACAGCTCATGATAGAAGCGTGTGTTTGGTTCAGCACTACAGCAAGGCCAAAGGTCAACAACATTCCACACTGAAACCCCCTTATTTTCCACCACAACCAAAGAAAGGGGGGGTTGATCGTCTGCTCATCCGGTACTATTTACTTTCTATTTATTGTCAGGATGTGTGTGTCTGCCTGGCGAGTCTCATCTTCTCACCTTGCCTCAACACCAGCAGCTCGTACCGAAGAAAAACGCTGTGTGCGTCGTCGGGACACAACCTGGCTTTAGGGAAGATGACGCCGAACAAAAAGAGGTCAAATTTAAAGCCTGCAGAAAGACAGGTTCAGCTACCAACAGTAATAACACCGATGGCTTTCATAGCACTGGCGATATTTAACATACAGTGGAACCTCTATATAGTGATCAGAGTTATAGCGGCCAGCTGCTTATATGGATCAAAGAGCTTGGGATAGAACCTTTCCCACACAAATACTGTTAGAATTATAAATAAATAGCTTATAGTAATCAAGTAGCTCGTCTATATTGTTCGTTTTGGATCTTTTTATACATAACATGGAAAAAAAATATATATAATATATATATAAAAAATATATATATTTTTTTTCCTTACTTGCCCACTCTGCCTTGGTAACCCGTCTGTGTCTGGCTAGATACCCAAGGCCAATGCCGCACGAGCGAAAAACATAAGGAATGGAGAAAGTCGTTCTCTGTCGATGACAAATTGATGGGCCGAATGGCCTCCTCTCGTTTGTATAGTTCTTGTGTTCTTAAATATGCTCATCAAAGCTTATCAAAAACTGCCAAAGCCGAGCCAAGATGCAGTAGCTAATCTACGATAAGCTATATCGTATGTACAGTACTGTAGTATAGCGTATTTGAATTACAGTTCACTAATTTAATTTGTACGATACTGTAATTTGAAAAGCGTTTGAAACGACTTCTGTATTTTGCAAGTCAATAAAATTCAGTAAATAGTTTATTACCTTATATTTGTGTAATAAATATACAAATGTGAACTAGATGGTCATTTGCCTGAGACAAAAAATCAGTTATAACGATCATCCATTTATAGTGAACAATTCCACCCAGAGAGACGTGATCGCTATAAATGGATTATTTTGTTTGCAAGAAATGCAAACTATTTGTTTCCTACTTCTTTTGGGAACTTGCCTTTTACGTTAAAACTATCACGTGACCTTTTTCATTAGACTTTTTCAAGCGATTTGAGCTTTGATTTCAGCTGTTTGAAATATTCAATAAACATCCGAATCGCCGAATCATTTGTGAGGGACCAAGGAAAGAACTAAGACAGACAGGGCTCCGGCCCCCCAGGACAGCAGTTTGACACCCCTGTGTTAAGGGGTGATGTGTGGATCAGTAAGATAAGCTGCTATGCCCATGATCGGAAGGTCACCAGTTTCAATCCCAGGGCCAGCTGACTAACTGAGGCTCCCATTGGACGCCTACTCAAGACCATCAACCCCCAGCTCCAGAGGTGCTGCATGATGGCTGACCTTGTGCAGGGATTCCCTCAAGCTACATCCAGTCCACCCTAGATGATGGCAAACAGCTGGGCAGCACTTACACTAAACAAAAACTGATTTTTCAACAAAGAGATTCAAAGCACTGTAATCACATTCGGGCAAGAAACAGTTTAAGTATCAACCAAGACATTACAGATCGTTATGTAAATAATATAAATACATTCAGTGACTTAAATCACATGTCACCCAGTGTCGAAATAATGCGCTTGTTCCAGAAGAAATTTCCACAGTTTTCTGTTGTCTGCACAGGCTGAGGAACACAAACTGCACATCTGAGGAGGCAACCCTAACCCTCAAAATCACATCATCTACGAGAAGCCACTAGACCCTTTCCAGACACAAAAGCACCTCATACTGCTCCATCTCCCGCTCTTTCAGATTATCAACCGGCTGTCTTGGCTGGAGTACCAGGGGTGCCTTGTGGGAGGAGCCTGCAGAACAACGTAATGGACGGGGGTGGAGGAGTCACTGGGGAAAGGAGGGGAATCACAACAACATTTCTAAGGGGGTGGAGCCACGATGCCTTATTAGGAGAAACGCAGGCCCAGTCACAGAATCCTGAGGGTGTGGAGAGGGAGGGCGGGGTCTGAGGCCCCACCCCTCACATGGTGGCCAGTTCCTGCATTAAGCGCTCTTTCTGGCTCTGCAGCTCACTGATGCTCTGCTTGTTCTGCTCCAGACGATCCTCTAGCCACTGAAGCAGGGGGCCGCTGACAGCTGACATCTGGCTGCACAGGTTCTTGGTGAAGACTAGAATTAAGGAGGAGGTCAGGGTCAGGGTGATAAGACGACGGCCCCCACTTAGATTCCAAGAGCGGATAACCTGAGCTATCTGGAAACCTTCTTTTATTGTACATTATATGGACAGAAGTGTTGAGACAAAAATCTTAATCACTGAATTCAGGTGTGTCATTCAGACCCCTTGCCACAGGTGTTCAGGAGAGGTGCTGTCATAGGACATCACCTTCGCAGTAAGTCAGCGTGTGAAATTTCTTCTCGGACAGATCTCACGGTCAACCGTAGGCGGTATCATTGGAAACATTTAGGAACAACGAAACCCAGCCATGAAGTGGCAGAGCGTGCAGAGTTACAGAGTGCTGAGGTGCGTAGTGCGTAAAGTCACTCGTGCGACTGGCCTAGAACTGAGACTGTGAGCCTGACCTTCACATCCAACATCCACGCCTGACCTCACAAATGCTCCTCTGGAAAAAACAAATCCCACACAAAATCGTGTGGAAAGCCTTCCCAGAAGAGCGGCAGCTGCTATAGCTGGAAAGGAGGGAACAGCTCCATACTGATGCCTGTGGATTTAGAATGGGGTGTCATAAAAGTAGTTAGAGTATGGAATAGTCTTCCTGCTAGTGTAGCGGAAGTTAAACCCTGGGTTTCTTTAAATCAGAGATGGATCAGATTTTAACAACTCGGAGCTATTAGTTAAGTTCTCCCCAAGCGAGCTTGATGGGCCGAATGGCTTCCTCTCGTTTGTACATTTCTAATGTTCTTATGTTCTATAGGTGTAAAGGCCTGGTATCCCGGTACTTTTGTCCATACAATGTAGCTAAATATTCTACAACGTAACCAAAAACTTCAGGATGCATTGAAGTCCAGATTAACATGCCGAATATCAAATAATATAAACTGCACCGTATGCAGACAATCATGTCATATCATGTACAAATTAAACTGCAAGGGTACCTGAGCCATTATGAATCTTCGTAATCGGATCCAGGTGAGTGAGGCTGAAAAAGAAGCGACCAGTTGATTAAAGTCCTGATTTCCCATTTCCTGAGGACCTGTTCCCGTAAGCTGGGCCCTAGTCCCACAGCAACGTGGAGACTGAGTCCAGTACCCACGACAGGCCCGAGCAGGATGCTCTCTGTAAAACCATTCAGCCCGCAGGCTCCCAGGGCAAAACGGGAGTTATAGGATAAATCCTCCCTTCTTCTCCCTATACCAATCCATTCTGCAATCCCTTTGGTGTGTGGCACCTACACCAGAGCTCTCGGTGTAAATAACAGGCAGGAAGCATGTTTAGTGAAAGCTGGAAACAATTACGCACCTATGATTTAAAATAAACCCAGTGACCGGCTGCAATTAGCAAATGTGAAGGGGGAAGAGCGCAACATGGACACGGCACCTGTGAATCCGTCGGTAGGTGTCCTGTTCCTCCTGGCAGAGGATTCTGGGTAGTTCCACCGCAGATTCCAGGCATACTTTTCCTATGGCTTCGTGTGGCACCACGTGGATGGGGATCTCGATTCTCTCATACCTTGGGTGCACAACACAAACACTCGGCACTGCCGTTCTGCAGTCTCACAGCCTGAACAGTATTCATCCATGTTCCAGCGGAATATCTGGGTTTAATTCACACACGTCACACTTACACTGACAGTTCAATGCGACAAAACGCAACGTCACACCAAACTTACTCTGAACCTTTCTGCGCTTGTACAGACTGGAAGCAGGTGTAAAGGACTCTGCCTGTCTGCAAAAGACCACCTTAATCAATCTTTTCATACTGAGACATGCTTCTCACTGAATTTGTACACATTATCAGTGCCCGGTTAGCTGACTGCATGGTCTAAACCACTGACTCAGCAGGTGGATAGTGACCCGGAAGTGAATCGCGGGGCCATCTGTAAAGGGGTGTGGGATGTGTACATGAATACGGGTCTTGGGGCCAAAGCAAATGAGAACCACTCCATATAAGTGGCTTATAGTGTTATGTTATTGCCTAAGGATTACAATGTGCTAATAAGTGAAACAGTGGGTCTAGAAGTAATGTGTGTTATTTGGGGTCTGTGGTACTGACCTTTGTGTTTTTATCCTCTATAAAGCAAGAGAAAATCAGCCCTACAAAACCTTGATCCATCATTTGGTACATTGCTTGAGTCCTCACATCTGTGGGGGAGAGTTTCACCACATGACGACACAAGGAAAATTCTCCAACTTTCTGTGTTATTAAATAGTTTGTGATATGGATGTCATATGAATGAATCTACAGAAAATCTGTAGATGACAAGTTCCCAATCCAGACTCTTAAGATTTCTGGCTTTGACTTTAAGTGCTGAAAGCATCTTGCAAACAACTTAAAGATTAACCAGCTCCACTGATCCAAACATATGTTTTTGTGAACCTGTCGGCCCGGCCCAGTACCTAGACATGCTTAATAATCTCAGCAGGCAAACACACAGGCACCAAAGGTCAAGCTTGGAACGTACCAACATGCGACGGCCACACGGTGATGTGGGGGTGCGAGTGGTACCACCCCACAACCCTCATGGGACGTCCCGTCATCTCAGCCAATCTGTGCTTCCAATTAAGGAGATTCGACAGCCATTCTGGTGAGTGATTCTCACATTCTATCAAGAAGTGGTGGGTGGCTACAGAAGGGAAACAAGGAATCGCTCTAGCTAGGGATGAGAATGACTAAGATGTGCAGATGAAAGTAGAAATGTCAACAAAAGAAACCAGAAATATACTACACTGCGAATTCCCGACCCAATCCTCAGGGACCCACATTCAGTCTGCATTTTTGCTCCCTCCCAGCCCCTTGCCATATAGTCCACAATTTTGCTCCCAACTGGGAGCTGGGAGGAAAACGTGGACTGAATGTCAGTGCCTGAGGACCGGATTGGGAAACACTGCACTACTCTGAGACTCACAGAAGGGATGTCACTAGAAATGTAAATATCAGAAATCCAGTCCGTTTAAGGATATCTCTGCTTCAGTGGAGGCGGCAGACAGTTGCTCCGGTGAGATTTCAACACGGTCCTTCCTCTTGTCCGAGCGGCGTAATATAATCACAGAGTGAATGTGGACAATACGATTTGTGTCCACCTGTCAAAACAGTCACATTACTGTGAGGACCTCACATGCAATAATTTCCCCAATTGAAAATTTCCTGTTGAACCAGACATAGTTGACGTGTGAGCTATAGTATTCACCAGTGGATCCCCTTAACCAGTCATCATGGTGAAAAAGAACAACCCAACAACGTAAATTTTAAATTAAAATTTTAAAACCCCCTGACCTCACAGTTCGGTAAAACTGCGTTATCCGTTTGTTCTTACAGGTTTTCTTAGAAAAGGTAGAACAAATGAACTCCAGTTTGTTTCCTGGAAACGATGGGGTAAAAATAATCTCTTTACCCTGCAAAATTTGTTAAAATTTCCAAGTTATGTAGGACAACGGTTAAAACAACAGGAGAGTACTGTATATGTTCCCACAGATTCACAAAATATAAATGTCAAATTTAAACGTACGTGAAGGAAACTGGTCATTTAAATCTACAACTGCGCAAGTTAATATAATTTAAAGCATTTAATTCGACAGCGTTACGCAAATACTCCCACAGAGCCTTTACCAGAGGGAGGGGGATTTACCTCGCCGGGAAACACACGGAATGCAGCTAATCTGCTACCCACAAACATCTTAAAAGATATGCAAGCACGGCACACAGAACCAGGCATGTGATCCTGACAGGGATATTCAGTCGTCAGTTAAAAGAGACGTCGCACCTCTCCAATGCAAAGTCCCATCACTTCTTCCTTTTCGGTGCTTAGCGCGTGATTCATACACACCAAAAAGGCGTCCGACTCCAAGTGAACGGCACTCACTGCCATGGTAACCTGAGCCTATAAACCTGGATAATATCAGTAACCAAAAGAAATCGCCTCACCACCGTATGTGTATGTTTTTTATACACTTAACCAGCCCTCACAGTGACTAGCTGTGTCGGCTTTCTGACACTTCCCTATCTGGCTCGGCTTCCGTGGTTTCATGGAAATAATTCCGTTGGGAAACAACATATAAATATAAATAGCAAAACTTCATATAACACCAGTATCATAGTCTATTTAGTGACTTTGTCATATTTAAATTAATTAAAACTTTGACCGAAGAGCTTTTTGATAGAATAAAGCTACAAAGGAGTGCAGCTTTTCACTGACAGTTTTAATTATGTTGGCAGGGATGTTTCCCATGCGGACCTCTATGAAGGGGACACCTCGTCATGAGTCTTTTCAATGACAGTAAATAAGGTGGTACATGTTGTGATGCAGTAAGTGAATGCATGCCAATCGCCGATAGTGTATATTTCGCGTTGTTTTGCTCATTTGAATAGCAAGTAGAAGAATTTTAGGGAAGTGGAAATAATATTAATCACACTCGCGATGCATGACTACTGAGTCGTCTGTCACTTTCACAGAATATGTCTCGAAAAAAAGATCCATGTCAGAAGCAAGCCTGTGAAATTCAGAAATGCTTAAAAGGTAAAGCTGCATTTTTAAACCTGACTTAAACCTTGAGCTTTTACAAACATCCATAATCTTATAGCAATTAATTTACTTTAAATCGGTTTTGCCACTGTGTATCTGCATCCATTTCTGGCATTTTCTAATACAACAGGTCATTTGATCGTTTTGAAATTTACTCCAAAACAATTAGCCCGCTAGGCATAGACCTAATCACCGTAAACATTATTTTTTAAAAAAGGAGGAAGGGTGTTGGGCGGCGGATGATCAGCGTGAAGGATTTGTAGGTATTCGGTATATTTGGGCATGATTAGCAATTAATGATTAGGACTAACTCTTATACTTCGGTTTTCCTCTATGAATATGCCCGGGTAAAGCCCAATTAAATGTATTTTTAAAGGAAGGGTGCTTACTTCTTGGTTATTTAACAGAATATTGATATTAGCTACGTGTATGTCTAAGCTGTCTTTCGTGGGCAACGTGCACCTAGAGAATAAATACATGGAAAGCCGTTGCGAAGATGTGATCGAAGAGATGCGGCGCTGCTGCCGGCAACACGCTGCGGAGAAGTCGGTCTGCTGTTCGGGATTCCGGAAGGAGCGCAAGACCGCGGAAAACAACGAGGTCCTTTCCTTCTCCTACACAGCGTCTGCCTGTTTATGAAGTTTGTCTTGCCTACCGTAAAATAAAAATATTAGGGACAATAAATGAAAAGCACCGTTTTATAAACATGTATGTACTTTATTTTCCACTGGAGCAACCTCATATTGAAATAAAATTTTAATTTAGATTCTGCACAATCTACAATGGGAATGATTCTGGCCGACTTTTCCATACATTATTTAAACAAGTAACATCAAGTATTTCGGTACAAGCTTTTTTACCGTCAGCATTTAAACTTGGTGATATTAAATCAGTACATACTTAAACCAGAAGTGAGGGAAATGAGGGTCCTTTAACGTGAGCCTTTTTTAATAATAATAAAAAAATCTACTGCTAGTTGCAACATGCTCCGTTCAGAGGCATCTCCACCCTTAAGTCCATATCGAACCAAAACACAATCCTGAGAGTCACTTTCAAACACACAGGCCACTGTGGTAGTGTGTATTATAAAGGCAGCATTTGATTGGATAAGAGCCAGGCATACAATGGTTAGTGGGCTGATTGCAGGATCAGAATGTGATTTGCAAGTGAGCAAGTGGAAAAAAGTGAAAAAATAGTAAACATTTTAAATATTCACTTGGAGCAAAGTGAGGGGAATTGATGAATCGCCGTAGTCTTAGACAGATATGGGGAAATCATTCCAATTTCTGAAAAATGAATTAGTAAGATATACAGTTCTTTCAGAATTAGGCCACAGTCAAAGACAGTAACTGTTTGGCCGAGATTCATTTTGTTGGAGGTGAGGTGAAACACACAGCTGTTAATGTGCCATCAAACACAGTTCCTGCCCCCTGCATTTCAGATACGATAAAACAACACAGGACCCATTTAGATCTCGACACCCTTATGATTTTAAGCACATTATGAACCCTTTTTTGTGTAATATTTCAGGAAGTGAAAGAGTGTTCTGTTGTGTCTAAAATGTGTGGGGGGAAAAAAGCAGCGCTAAACCGGTATTTTAATTAGCTTAAGTGCATATTTTAGATATTCTTTTGTAATTCAACACCAGGCACCATCCTGAAAAAGCAGGACAGGGTCCTTCATAGCGTGAAACAACCACACGATGATTAAAATATCAATATATGCTGTAACATACAATCCTCAGTGGCCTGTCAATCACAGCAGCGCTAGTGCTTACTTAGCCCAGCCCTATGGACTTCTATCCTAAAAGGCTTCATCGTCCCTTAAGCTTCTGGATTACAGCTCGGTACAAGATAGCGATGATAGTTTTTACACCCAAAACACTAAAACCTGACTTTAGATGATGTACACGCTGGGGAAAAAAAACAAGAGCGACTCTAAGATGCCAGTCCAAGGAGGAACCCTCCGGCAAAGCCTCCAGTGAGAACAATGTTCTTCTTGATAAAAGTCTGCACCTGTTTCAGAAAGAGAATGCCCCCGTCAGTTCGGAACGCAATGCAAGGTGCATTTTGATGACAAACACTCTGACACCCTAATGACATCATCTTAATGCTGCCGCATGAAGTGGCCGCAGTCCCTCGCTCAGCCACACAGTCGTCGCTCACCTCATCCACTTTCGTCCGTACTTCTGGGGGAGGCCTCTCCGCGTTCAGCTTGAGCTGTTTTTTAGCCTTGTTCACGTCCCGCTCCACTCTCTTCCAGTCCACCTTGATGTAGCCTGTGTGATTGGCGATCTAAAGCAAGACAAAAAAAATGGTTTTGACATCTAGCTGTGCTTTGGAGTACAACAGCACACTGACAGGCTCAGGGTAGTTTGACTCAAAAAAAAGGTTCTAAGGGCAGGACCAAAAAAAAAATGCTTGAAAGAGATAACCAGTCAGATCTAGGTCAGATGTCAGACAAACCAATCAGGTGTCTAGGACCCACCTCCTCTGCAGTCTGATTGGTTATCTTCTTAACCAATCATTTTTCATTCTGCCCTCAGAACATTTACGTGCAAGTAAAACTCCCACGAGTCTGTGATAATGAGAAAATCTGTTGCTCTCCATAACTGGATATAAAAGCTTCACATTATTATCTATCCACTGCAACATTGGTGCATGTACCTGAAGCAGGAAAAAACCACCACCCACTGCGGAAGCTGCCAGCTTCCCAACCTTCTGGAATAGATACCCTGCACACCTACACCAGTCAGGGGCAAAGACTACAGTCAAACATGGTTTCACCATATAATCATTATCAAAATATTTAATTTCATGCACACCCTTAAAGGGGCAGTTCATGCCAAAACTGAGCCGCTTTAGTGCTACCTATCCATCAAGGTTGTTCTACTGCGAGTTGCCTGGTTTTGCAGATTTTGGCTGTAGAGATGTCAGTATTCTGTAAAATGTAATAAGAATAAAGGGCATTTAAGGGAATTCTTTGTGGCATTTAATCCAATGAAATCAGTTTTATTGTCGCAACACTTGTCACCAGTACACAGGTAAGTATTTCAGTCACGTGTCTTGTGTGTGCAAAGCCTCTCGAAGCATGACACAAGCAGCAGTAGCATGACACAAATTAACATGCAATAGAAATACAAGTATCAATATATAAAATATGAAAGAAAGCACCTAAAAATACATTCGAAAAATCCAACAGCACTGTCCCTGACCAGAAATCACAACCTGGATTCTTAATCCACAGGCTTTGCAGTGAGCAGTTTATCGTAGATACTATTTTTTCCTACCGAACTGCAGACACCAATCGCACCACTGCGCGGAAGATTCAAGCACGAGCACTTGGGCTAAAATGAGAGGAGCCCGGCATTTCTACGACTGACATCTCCAAAGCTAGACAACTCCCAGCAGAACAACCTAGATGGAAAGACAACACTAGCCAAGGCCCACTTATCCCAGACGGCCTTACCAGCCGGTCACGCCACCAATCGCGAGCTGGGTAGCCACAGAATATTTCTCTGCAATTGGACCAGAATTGTTGTTTCCAAAAACTCTGTTCCACCATCTCTGCTTCTTGGCGTACTCCGCCAGGTCCATGACGTCAAACGTTTCTTCATCCTTCCCTAAAAAGAGACCATCTTTAACCAGGTACCTTCATAACAGAACTTTAAGGCTTTACGCTGGAATGACTCCTCAACATCATTTAAAACAAGACGGATGATGATAAATCCCATAGGGAGGGGTGTGGCTCGACCGGTTAAGCCTGTGTGCCCCCGTCTGCCTGTGATCAAAAGGTCGCCAGGTCAAGCCTCAGCTTAACAGTCACATCTCTGAGCAGCATTCCAAAGTACTTGTGCAAATGCCAAAAAAAAGGATAATTTCATCATTTGTATATAAACACTAATAAACAGGCACACCAAACATATTACTCTGAATTCCCCCCAAAAACAAGTCACCTATCTTCTTGTAGATGCATATTAAGTTTTTTTCCCCACCTAAAACATTTAAATGGCATCATCTACACCATTTGCTAGCTGTGACTATAAGAATTTCAATATTTGCACTCACAATCATAATTCAAAAGAAATGTATGTCCTTATGTTCTGATATGATCATGCTAATGTTACTTGTCTTATGAGGAATACAAAAAGTTTTAACAACCTACGGGTTTGAAGGGGTGGCAGGTAGCACTGCAGGGTTATTTGATTTTAAAATAACGCAAACATTTTGCACAGTGTGTATAAATGTACAAAATATGCACGTTATACTCTGCGATAAAAAACTGCAAGAGATCAGCTATTTAAAACAGGATAACAAAGTAAAAAATGGAGCCTCTACGGGTCAGGTGATTGCAGGGAAATTCTACGCCCCGGCAGAACCCAGGAGCTGAATGAATGTTCACTGGACAGCCTTGATTTTTTGAAGGCAATTTGACCTTGACTTCATCCCTCCTGTCAGACATCAAAATATATGGCCCAAAAATAGCCAGTGTACGGCAGGGAACAGATGGCCGCTGGTATCGTTTTCAGCAGGAGGCGTTCTACGGCAGCCTGGTCAGGAGATCGGATATGAGCAGCCGTGACCCAAACACAGTTAAAATCTAGAACCTTCCAATTACACCACAAGCCGAATATTGAAAAGTGAGAGGCAACTAACAGGTCCCTCTGAAAATGCTGCGTGACCTTCTCCACACGATTTACATGCATTTCCACGCTCTTTACCTTTAACTTAAAGGCACCGCGTGGTTCTTGAAAGAACTCCTTATTTTCCAGTATTCTTACGTATTAAACACTTTATATTACACGGTTCACACATTTTAAAATTAAATGTCGACAGGAACCTTGATAACTTCCCAGTATTGAACGTTAACTTAAATGCAATTACATTTATGTTTTATGCATATTTGATCTCACCAGGAAACTAACAAAAATATGCTTCATTAATCACATATTTACAGTAATTAGCGTGCATACTGCATGACTGTAATTTGATTCACTTTTTTATTTAAAGAAAGGTTAAATCGTAAATTTTAATAGGCCATACTTATTTCATAGATCCCTCCCAAATCTATATAACAAACGTCTAGCTATCCTAACTGCCTCATAACGACCCAGCAACTCATCTCAGGACGATATCATCTCTGAATGAATAGTTTACCCACATCTGATCAGCCCAAACTGAGATGGGTAATTTATATAGATAATATCAAATCCAGTTATACGCATTTTACACCCTCTGACGCACTTTTACAAGCTCTTAGCCAGAAAAACGCTTATGCGACTGGATCGCTAGATCGTTAAATGAGGACTAACAATCTCCTGGTAAATTACCCAAAAGTTACGCATTAAATAGAATGTAAATGACGCAGCCCTATGTGAATTAATAACTGCAGCGTTTGAACACTAACTAATAATAAGAAATACGTAAACACACATATTTTATAAAAGCGAAAGCTGCTCACCTTTCTTTTTCTCGGCCATGTTTAATCTGCTCAAACCTGGAAATAAAACCACCTCAACCCACATTCACTTCCGCCAAATCCTCGCTTTTTTACAGTCTTAAATTCAGTGAATGCCCCCCCTAGTGTTCAGGAGTATGAATAAATTTCTCTTGAAATCATACGGGAAATCCCAGAAAGTTTTATAAATTTCCCCTCTCCTTGACACAACTTCATTCGGAGTTTACGCTGAAATGATAAATCAGTCACTGTTTTACTAGATCTGTCACTGGGTACATCATTCCCAATGACATAAGGCAGTCATTATTGTAGATGTAAAACGAGACAAACTGTATGAAACTACATAGGCATGTTTTAAAAACGTGAAGTGAAATATATTCTTTGGTAAAGAAAATAAAAAAAAATCTTCTGGGATCAATAAAGTAGGCCAAATTTCATATAATCTAATTAGACATGCTAGATCTGAGGAAAATACACTTTTTTTTTTCTGAGTGAACGCCAATCAGGCATGTTAATTAGTTATAGCGGTGCAGTTTCATACATTTACTACCCAAAATATTTATGGCGATAAATTTGATTGCTTTGACATGCGCGTTATGAGCATATCTGCCAGCTATTTCATATTCAGTCATTGATCTAACTTTTCATTTACAATATTCAATGAAATTTTACATGGACGATGGGGCAGAAACTTCACAGAAATTTAAGCATTTAAAATATTAAGCAGAACAGCAAGAGAAGAGCAATTAGCTTCTTCTCCCGTTAAAGTTTTAATGTAAAACTAAATTGAACATAACTTTACCCATTTTGTGAATGTGCGAATAGCTAGGTGTATAAGCTTGACATGACGTTTTGGATTTTTTTGGCATTTAAAATGACTCAAACGCCTTGCACAGCCGAAAAAAATGAGGGTTGTCATTGGAAATAAAATTTAAAACCCTTTATTTGCTTACAGAACAGTACAATGGTTTTCTTACAATTACATACTCTCATAAGATTTCATTGTGAAATATTGCATATACATTAAATACCTTTCTGAACAACGCAACAGTTGTATATCATATATAAGACCTAGTTCAAGCTACAAAATAGACTTTTAGTTGCCTTGAGATTTACTTTCATAGAGAACTTCACTTTATATTCCACTGAATAAAAGAAACATATACATTAACGGTTTATTTCATCATTCATTATTTTATCGTTGAAAAGAACTTCACATCTTTGCTGTTGCTCCCCGGGTTTCGTTGCTTTTGCGCAGACAGTAATGTCGTTACTGACCCAGTAGTCAGATGTAGCAGTATAGTATTTATCACACAGATCATACACTGAGCACTGGGTGAGCACTGACATCTAGGACACTCCAAGAACCGGATTTACCTGGAAACCAAATGAAGTCAGATTTTAAATTCAGTTTTCACTAATAGAAACCTGCTTTGTCCATGCGCTTGTGAAGAAAATGATTCTTGCTGTGCAGTTACATGCGCCGCGTTGCTGCCCTGACATTCAGCCTTTGCGGTAAAACCGAAACTGTTCATGTGTTTAGCGGATTGCCTCTTTCTCATCCTCATCCATGCTGCTGAAACACTTCTCTCTCCACGACGTGCACTTGGTAAGGATCAAAGCTGAGCGCACCTTACCCAGTCCGGTGCGTTATCGACTCTCATGCATTACAGTTTAAAAATAGAGAAGTCGCATCTAAGACTACGCCGAACATGTATTTCCTGTGAATTACTTTGACAGTTAACAGTAAAACAACTACTTCCGTTCTTAATGGATAAATCCACCATCTTGTTTAACTTTTTCAGTTGTTCCAACACATACACATATGGATTTCAGAAACCATCATTGTTAATCCCGGCATGATTATTTAATTGTTGATATTCTATAATTAGTCCAAAACATTTAGCTTTCTACATGAAGCATCTCTATACCTTTGCCAGGTTATTTTAATACGAATGCAGCTTTACCTGAGTTTTCCAGTTTTATCCATGATATATTGCAAAGTATAAAAGTACAGTTAGAAGAAGCATTCTAGTTTACATGTCATTTGCCACAAACTATCATGATTTCTTTAAGATGCAAACTATTAGACTTTGTTTACAGTGGGTTCTTCAATCTGATGCTTATTGATTGTGGAATTTTTTTATATAACATGTTTTCTTTATTCAGTGTAACACTGTATTACAGAGTAAAAAAAAACAAACTAAAATAAACGAAAGACTTGTTAAAAACTATTGGAAACCTACCTCCCCACAATACCTGTCTCCACACTGGTTCCACATCCTTCCTGCTTTGGTCGGCCCAGAATTCTAAGAATCGGTAGATACAACTTCCTTGGTGTCATGTGTCACTGCATGCGGAGGATCCCCAGCAGGGCCCTCAGCTACCTTCTCCAGCCGGGTTCTGAGAGCGAAGGAGATGGCCACCCGTTTTAGTACCATCTCTCCGAACTTCCCCTGGGCCTCTCCCTCCACCTGGGCGGGAGTTATGAATGTTACTCATGCACCTTCCAGGGACTGTCCCTCAGACCGTGTAGCTGTACATACAAGCAATATATACAAGCAACGTGAATCTACTGTTGCATATTGAACTCTCTGAAGTCATTAGTAGAAGATTCTAGAACCTATTCTTAGTGGTTTATTTCAGGTTTCATTTCTCCAGACAATGCAGCCATACCTTCCTTCCGTCTTCCATCATCCTGAAACCAATCCATGAAAGAACAGGGCATGAGCCAAAGGGTAACTAGTATTAGATGCTATTACAGAACTATTCTATTATTATTTGCGATGAAGGAGGGAAAAGGTCTTCCACACAAACAGACAAAGCTGAGCAGAGTTATGAAGACGGCCGAGCTCATCTCCTCCGCCTCACTCTGCAAGCTCTGTTCTTTCATTTGTTCTAATGGCTGTGCTGTTTATCATTTTTATTCATTCACTTTCCATATCACTGTTGCTTCGGGACACTCAGTCACACGGCATTAACTTCCAGTTATCAATGGCTGCTTTATTAAATACACACAGATAGTACCAGGGAGGACCCACTTTATTAGGGACACCCAGATAGTACCAGGGAGGACCCACCTTATTAGGGACACCCAGATAGTACCAGGGAGGACCCACTTTATTAGGGACACCCAGATAGTACCAGGGAGGACCCACTTTATTAGGGACACGCAGATAGTACCAGGTAGGACCCACTTTATTAGGGACACCCTGATAGTACCAGGTAGGACCCACTTTATTAGGGACACCCTGATAGTACCAGGTAGGACCCACTTTATTAGGGACACCCTGATAGTACCAGGGAGGACCCACTTTATTAGGGACACGCAGATAGTACCAGGTAGGACCCACTTTATTAGGGACACCC
>JABFDZ020000067.1:2504859-2521319 GCA_019775955.2 Pollimyrus isidori
CCAGGTGTGAGAAGGCAGATGCATGACAATGGGAAGGCAGCTTGCTTTCACATCTGTGTGGGTCTCTGACTGTTGGTACCTGGAATCTCCTGCCAACAGACAGAAGAAAAAAAAACTCCTCTCCACACACGTGGTGGTTCTGCCAGTAAACTTTCATCACAGCGGCTGCCCACTCAGCCAAACGTCTGCACACCGTCTCATGCTTAAACCCTGGGAGAAGCTTCAGCTCTCTTCATCCGTCAAGTAAAAAAAAATAGTTAATAAGAAAATTATATATATTCTACGCAAAACATGACCTGTCCCCTTAGGTGAAAATACGTAAGGTGAAAAAGAAGAAAGAGTGAAAGTGAACATTGTCCCCACAAATAATATAATCGGCATACAATGAGTATGTTTATTCCAGGAACGGGAAAAGGTCAAGTTCACGCTGATTTTTCTGAACAAATGTTTTTTGGACGTCCCCAACTGCCCACAACCAGACAAAACATCACACATCAGCAAGTGGCCGGTTATTAAGTCCTTTTCTCATTATTAATTTTCATGTGAATTCTTTGGTTTTTACGGGTGAATCTTGTGGACTGAACGTTTCACCCACATTCACTTCTAATTTCAACGCAGAGGCGTGGAAGCCATGCAGTCTGAATTGATTGGTCTTATATCCGTTTGTAGGCATGTACGTCGATGTTTTAGCACTCGTGTCTTTGCCCCATCATTGCACATCTCATGTAAGAGACTTTTTTTGCCCTATTCTGCTTTTTTGTACTTATACCTTTACTTTTGGAATTTTAGTTGTATGTTTAATTTGCCTATGCCCCCTCGCTCAGAAAGAAATTACTTGTATTTATATATAAAAAGATCCTGATACCGATTCTGACTTATCTAACCCTAACCCTACCTTGTCCAGAAATTGGTCCTGGAAGCCACAGCCTGAGTTACCCATTTTCCATCCCATCCGCCACTACTGGCATCTGGGTAACAAAAGCCAAACTAAAGATCGATTGGTCCGATACCTGAGCCAGTGTCCAATCCAGTGGCTCCTGTGTTGCTTGGTAGGCAGCTACACCCTGGAAATTGATTAAAATGATATTTATTCATAACAGATAGAGAAAATTAAGTAGAGAATCCTGTTGACAGACGTTAAAAATACAGTCAGCTATAGATGTCGTACATATATAACGAGCAGTTAAGCAACTAAATCAGGAAGTTTAATAGCTTGTTAGCTTTAGTTTTATAGAACTAGTATCCCAATCAGAGTGTACTTGTAAGGTAGACAGTTCATTTAGCTCTTTTACATACAGGAGGGTTTTTTGAAGGGACGGAGTTGGTAGCGGAGACCCTATAGCGTCTGCGTTTCCATGCCCCCTCGATATGTCTGTCGGCTTTGTTGCCCTGGTTACGACCCGTGCCCCCCCCCCACTCCGAGGCCCCTCAGCAGTAATATTTGTTTTGAAATATATTTTTCTTTTGTTCAAACTAAAAACACCAGCAAACATGTATGCCAGACGTTTTTGAAGTTTAACGGGGGGGGCCATTGGTTCAAATCCCAGGGCTGGCAGAGTTATTTCATAGTCGAGCCCCTGAACAAGGCCCTTAACCCCCAATTGTTCCAGGGACTGAATGACCCTACTTTCTCAAAATATATTCCCCTTTCAACAAAAGCATCTGCTGAATAAATAAACCGCAAATACCGGTGGAACGTAGGTCAATTTAAGCCTGGGAAACAATGCTTGTAATAACTCTGAGATAAAGCAATAATTCTCTCAGAGATACTGGCGCTAAGTGCCTACCGTACTAGCTAACTAACAGGGAAGCACTCGATTTACTGAATAGCAGTAAAAGATCCAAAATAAAATGCCTGTTAAGCAGCTACATGAGCCACAGAAATTCTGTCCAGCCTAAAATAAGAATTTTCCTTCTCTACCATTTCTTCTCTAACATTTCAATGAGAAAAAATTCCAATGCAAATTTATGGTATATAAGCAAATATGTGAGTCAGTGTAGAAAATGCATATAAATGTGTGCGACGTGAATGAGCCAGTTTCCAGTGGACTGGTTTCCTACTGGAGTGACTCATGGAATTGGTCCACATCAGCAGTTTAAGCTGCCTGTTGGTTTGGGCTCCTTTGTGCCGTGATTCCGTACTGACAACTGTGATGCTTCCTGTCTCACCTCTGTCCTTCTGTGTAGATCGAACAATACAGTGTCCATTCATCTGTCAGGGTATTTACAGATGATCTCAAATCAGTTCGACGGTCCGTAGTCAGCGACTCAGTGTATGCGCTAATTAATGGCTTTAACATAGGGATAAGGCAGATTTTACCTTCAAGCATAAAGAAATATCCTCCCCTGTTATTAATATGTCATGTTGTCGAGGACATTTCTTTTCTTTTTCCATAGAGCTGTCATAGTCAATCCAGGGAAAAAAAATATTGTTAATAAATAATGCACTCTGAGTTGTGACCTGAAGGGGCGGGGACAGTAAAGATAATAGCTGTTACTGGATGAGTGATCAAATGATCGATTGCGATCACAACCTTCCCCAGAACTTCCTCCGGAGTTACAGAATGATTAACAGCTGTCTACTCTAATGTTTGTAATGTTTCTATGCCTGTGAAAGCTCATTGAATCCATAACAAAGCTTCGGAAGCAGTGATGAATTTGCCGCCAGCACTGTAAGAACTGCAGCGCTGCAAAGACTGGAAAAGACACCAGCTTCTGGAATGTATTAAGAAATACTCAGCAAACTGAACTGGTTATGTTCCTTTTAAATAATACATTGCTGAGCTGAACTACCTGGGGACCACGTCAACACCTGGAACTCCTTTTCATGTCCCTCAAACCGATCCCGAACACCTTTCGCAGTGTGGCAGGCTGCGTCATCCCCTGAAAGAGGTCACTGCCGTCGAAGGAAATTCACTGCTGTCAAGGGCTGTGCTTGGTCTGCAGTGATGCTTGGCTAGGAGGTAAGTGTTAAAGCAGCATCCACGCGCCCAGCGCGGCCCAGGTCTCCCAGCACGCCATGGCACTGCCTCCGCCAGCTTTCCATCCATCCAATCCTGGTGCCGTGTCTTCCCCCGGCCGTCCACGTGATGCAACAGAAAACCTGACGTACCAGACCAGCCGTCCAACTCCCATTGCCCCATGGTCCTGTTCCGATGCTCACGCGCCCATTGTAGGCGCTTTCGGTTGGTGGACAGCGGTCAGCATGGGCGCCCTGACTGGTCGGTGGCTACGCAGCCCCATACACAGCAAGCCGCGACGCACTATGTGTTCTGACACCTCGCCATCACAGCCAGCATGAACCTCTTCAGCAATTCCTGCTACAGCAGCTCTCCTGTTTGATCGGACCAGACAGGTTAGCCTTTGCTGCCCACGCATCACTGAGCCTCAGACACCCAGGACCCCATCCCCAGGTTACTGGTTGGCCTTCCTTGAACCACTTTTGGTAGCTTCTGACCACTACATTCCAAGAAGGCCTCCTGTCATGGAGGTGCTCCGACCCCCCCTCGTCTAGCCATCACAATCTGCCCCTTGCCAAAGTCACTCAGATCCTTACACCTGGCCATTTTTCCTGCTTCCAACGCATCACCTTCAAGAACTGACTGCTCACTTGCGTAATATGCAATGGCACCCTTGACAGGCGCCATTGTAATGAGATAATCAATGTTATTCATTTCACCTGTCAGTTTAATGTCATAGCTGATGGGTGTGTAAATATCAGTAAGTTCAACTTAACAATAACAATGCAGATGTACCTTCCACGGGTTGTCATATTACCACTAGAGGGCTCTCTTACGCAAACTGTTCTCTTTTCCGTGGCATCAGTCACACCCATCAGACTCGGTTAATATATTCATGAGTATAAAAAGGATTTAACTCTATGGTGACAGCGTCTCAGCTACGGGTAGTAATGTAGTCATTACCGCTGAATAAAAGGTGAGCAAAAAATGTAATGTTTTGAATGATGTTTCTGCATGTCCATCTAGCCAAGTAAAAACAAGTACCGGTAACTTGTGTCCATTGATATGAACACTCTGTACTAGCTTAGGGTAATCTTGTAACTATGCGTAAACCGACACCAAGGGAGAGCAGAAATGTAATAGCACCCAACCCAAGAGAGAGCCGATCCTGCGGTGTCCATGTGTGTTCAACAGCACTTTAGGTTTCGGAGTCTGATGGAGGCCGAGCTGGGGGCGCCACCTGCTGGAGAGTGGCTTGTTTTGTGGTGGTGAGTGGATGCTGTAATTGGCGTCATTTGGTGTGTTACTTCGCTCGACCCCCCTGCAGGGTCACTGACGCCAGAAACTGGTCACCTGGCTTATTATAGACGGGAGAAAAGCTGGCACTTCCCCTAAAGGTTCAAAGACAGACATCTTACTATATACTCAAGATAAAAATGATTATTTTGCATCCGCTGCCGAAGTCGGAACCGGTTCAATAATATTTGCTCCATATGATATGATGCTGTTATTTCCTTTGTTTTATGTTGCTTAATTTATAATAGGCCTGTATACTAAATATATACCTAATTATACACGTAACCTTTATGTTATATATGTTAGTTTATATGCATTTTTAATTTCATGATAATACTCTTCGTTATGTTGTACTAGACATAGTGACTCGTACATTACTACACCAGAGGGTGGCGTATACCAGTCCTAAACCACATGATATGGTTCGCAGATTTCATTCGTAAACTAAATAAACGAATCATTTAATTCGTTTGAAAAATTAGTTCAGAACTGTTTGTTTACTGCAGTGACTGCAGTCAGTTTCTTAGGATAAACTGGGCAGTGGGTCTCTGTAAATCCTCTCAGCTATATCCATTTGTTTTAGCTAAACTAAGGTCAATCGGTAGCAATTAGAAGCTTCGTATTAAAGGAATGATGTTTCTAGTTGCTAGTATTAAGTATAACGAACGTTTGTGGGTTGGTATGCTCCTGTGTATTGTGTTGTGCAGTAATAGCTGCGACTGCGGGTGGCATACTTTCAGTATAGATAGGTGGATCCGTATCGATAAGACTGCAGACGCCGTTTTTGTCATTTTCGGTTAGGGGCCAAAAGCAATTCGCGGCATTCAGAAATTACTGGGTATCATTTCCCTGGGAGGTGTAAATTAAAAGGCATGCCTGTCGGGGCTAGTCTCAGGTTAAATGCACCAAAGCTGCTTTTCACAAACAAAGACTTTAGTGCACTTTCCTTATTATACCCCATAACATCCTGCCACTAGCCTCACCCACATACAGGGCGAAGCCGTTGCGTAATCGGCTGCAGTTAACGCATGCACAGCCCTGCCCTAACTTCCATAACGTGTCGAGATTTGGGAGACATCTGTGCAAAAACGTGCTGCACGTCTAAATAAGGCTGATAATTCAGCTGAATGATATGATTGTTTTCCACCATAAAATTTCTGTTCGAACACGCTTAACTGACAACGGGAATTAATACTCTAAAGCCGTGATTCCAAAGAGCCATACCGTATTGTGGATAATATTAATATTAATTATTTAACCATTTAAAACTATTGTAGGGCAACGCCGCCAGGGGGGATATAGGCTATTAAAATATAGGCTACCAAACCCCACCCCCCCTCACGCGTGTTCATTTTATAATCATGCATTAGTGGTATAAGTGGTTTTTAACCTGTGTCTATTTTCATTTAGCTGTATCTCCATTGAAGGGCTCAAAAATAAAGCGAAATGTTTTGTGACACCAAAGCACCGTTACCAGTAACACTGCCATTCGTCCCAGTTTATCTACAGACGTAAGCGAGCTCCCTTTCAAACAACGGAATGTCACAACTTGATCGACAGTAAAATCGCCTGTTCTCTTTTTGGTGGGCAGAATCCGTTCTGCAAATTCGTATTCGAGGTTTTATAATGGCTGGCTGGGCGCTTAATTTCATAATTATCTCGTCAATTTTAGAAACGGTCGGGTTTGTTGTTGCGCTGCTCTCCAGGGTGAGAGAGATGGCCCTGGGGAGAGATCACGGGTCATTGTTTAACTCCTAATCCTATACCCACTGCTCCACCCCGTCTATTATTCGGGGTAATACAATTCAGTGTACGGTATTGTCATTAAAAAAACAGCCGTTGATGCCGTAAGATTATAATTCTTTAAAATTGCAAATAGTTTACATATTACGCATGTAGGCCTATACTAAAGGTTTTATTATGCATATATAAACCTTCGGGCTCCCCAAACGCTCCGTTAAATATGTTTACCTGGCACACAGTACAGTACTGTAGTCCACCAGGGAATTCTTCAATATGTATATATTATATACATAAAAATATATGTATGTATATATTTATACATACGCGTGTATATAAATATATATTTGCAAGTGCATATATAATATGTATGTATAGAAATACATATATATTTATATAAGCTTATTGCACTTTGCATTCCGTTATGTTTTAAATAATCCATTTATGAAACCGCCCCTAGAAACGTCGATAGGGTTAATACGACATACAATTTAGAAGGGGGTGGGCTCATTTTCGGGACTGCCCAATGGTGTGCCGCAGCTCTAATGACTGATGGGCCGCTCTGGCGCTGGCCGTATAAGGTACAGGGTTGACGCTGAGGAGGAGGAGGCGCGCTGCGTGCGACCGAAGCTTCTCTCTGTGCGCGACCGCATGAGCTCAGCGCTGCACGGAGCATGGACGTCCCTGCTAAGTCTGGGCTTCTCCCGCCATTGTAGCGGCCGAGGATTGCTTCCCTTTTCACCCACCGTTGTTGTCTCCCGGCTGCTCCGCGCCCGTATATCCTGCTCGAGCGCCGGCTGCCGTACGCGCATCTTTTGCATGCGGCGCCCCTCCCAGCCGTGCGCTCCGGTAACAAGACGGCGTCGCAGTTTCTGCGCTGCCGGAGACCTCAGCCTCCGCTCCTCTCGTTTTCCCTCCGACAGGTTGCATGCTGAAACCTGTTAGCCAGCTTTCTTGGCGAAAGACGAACGCTTTCCTACATGCCTATCTGTGTCATTTTTGGATGCCTGCTCATCAAAATCCAGGCGAGGATCGTCGTGCATGGTCTCAAAATCTGAATACCCTGGTCTCCTGTATTTTTTGTTTTCATCTGATTTTATTTTTTCTGGAATGCGCCTGCAGTAAGAGACTCGGGAATTGAAAAAGCCGGGATCTTCTTTTTTTTTTTTTACAAACATCTATCAGTCTCAAGGATCCGTCGTTTTAGGGTGTTGCTTTTGAACGTTTTTGCATCTCGGGGACCGACATCACCGAGTGCGGCATCAGGGGCAGAAGACGGCGTGATAACGGCCATTCGTCTCTCTTTATTATAAGACCCTGCAGCCCCCGCCCTGACGGGTACCGATTTCCGCAGTTTCATGTTTCGCCAGGAAATCAGTGTATTATCTTTCATTCCGTCCTGTTCGTACCTTTTCCAATACGAGAAGAGGAACATGTCTCGGTATAACATCTACAGCCTGCTGGACTGGGTCTACGGTGGCGTGGACCCCAAATTCGAGGGCAACGGGGGCCCCGAGTGCGCCGCATTTTTGAGCACGCACCAGCGCCTGGTGGAGAGCCTTCTGATAGTCATCTTCTCCATCCTGGAGGTCGCCTTGGCGCTGCGCAAGATCAACGTGCCCAGGGAGCTGAGAGAGGTGGCCCGGGACCCGGGCAGGTCCAATGGGGACAGTCTGGGCAAGAACCTGTTGCTGGTGGCGCTATGCATGACCTTCGGGGTAGAGGTGGGCTTCAAGTTCGCAACCAAGACCGTGATCTACCTACTGAACCCCTGTCACGTAATCACCATGATCCAGGTAACGGTAGCAGCATCTTTTGGGATATTTGCGTTTTGCAGTTGCGCCCGACATGTATCCGTCAGCTCTTCTTTGGCCTGCTTATCGACCCCACCCCCACAGTAAAGCATTCTCCATCATCTCTCTTGGAGATGTTGTGAACTGGCTTGAACATACATCAGTACCGAAGCTCCCCGTGGTTACGATGGTCCGTGTTACAATATTTTGACTTTACGATCGGTAAATGTTTTTCACTTTCAGTACATTTTTCAATAAATTACATTAGGTATTCAACACCTTTTTTTTGTAAAATCTAAATTAGCCTTTGTGATAATGAAATTGCCAAACTGTTGACTGTCAGTGTTCTAAGCATGTTTAGGGTGGGCAACACTCAGAAAGAGGGTACCAGTGATTTTGCTTGTCGCTGGGGCTGTATCTTTTAAGGTACAGAAATGGATTCCCCAAGGTACAAGCAATATCAATCTTCCTCTAATGATATACAGTCCATTTCTGTACCTGGAAAGGTATAATTACAGACAGCTAATGGTACAACTGGCAGGCCTTTGATGGTACAGAAAATTGGCAGTCCTGTCTCTGAGAGTGTATATGCTTAACCCTATCGTAACCTAGGGAGCCGCTGTATTTTATATCTGCGATTAAAAAAAACCGGAGTACAACTAGAAATTAGAGAAAATATCAGTGCTATTAAGTTCTGGTAGTAATATACGCTGAAATTAAAATTGATACTATCTGCTATAATTTTATTGCATCGATTTTGCTTTGGGTTTGGTCCTTTGGCATTCATACTCTCCTTGTATTTTAGATACCGGACCATAAATTGGCGACGCTCGTTATAACTCGGACGGCGTCAGTTCAGAAGCTTGTTATCCGTGCTGGGGCGCATTTTGTTAATCAAAAACATCAGTGGCTGCCATACACTGTTGCTGTCTGACTGTTTTTTTTCGCACCTTCCAAACCTTCCAAAAGGCCGTACATGTTATTTTCAGGCAATGAGCCGGTCGCCTTGATCTCCGTGTCTAGCGTCTCTCCTCTTTTTCGGAAAGCCGATAGGTAAAAAAAATCTATTATTCAGGTTGTGAAACAAAATAAAATTCCTGCCAAGTCTGTGGCCTCCAGTCCTCTGCTAGACTGTCAGAGACATAAATCGATATCCACATCTGACAGGCTGAATTGATTTGATGGAACATGCCTTCTTACTTAAAGTATCAATTTTGATAAATTAATGTCTATTTTTGTAGTAAGTCATTGGTAGTTTTTAAAAATTGAAACCTGGTATCTTTTATTTCACGCAATTTAATTAATATATTGTGAGATACATTCGTGGATTTTCCAAATGGGTATAGTACAGGGAGTTTAACCATCTATGGAGATTGCAGGCCAGTTGGGTGCCATAATTCTCAGTTTTGGACAATTTATGAAAAGCGTAGGCGCCAGCAATGTGTGACGGAATGCTGGGAAATGTACATCTGATTCCGGTATTTATAGCTAAAAAGCTTCCAGTTGTGGTGAATGTAGATAGCAGGTATTCAGGCGGGAGAGACGCCTGTGTGCAGAAGGTTAGCGCCCCGCGGCGCTGAGGATCACCTTCCGCCTGTGACCTCACCCTGGATGGCTGGGCTCGGCACGTCCTGTTCTCACGATTGGCTAGTCTCCAGGGCCGGCAGGGTGGGTTGGGGGTGTGACTGGCTGCTGGTCATCAAATCCGGGTGTTAGGGTGCATCGCAGACTGCAGTCTGTGCGGATGGTCCCAAAGAAAGGAGGGGGACCTTGGCCAAACTGGCCGAGTTGCCCCTGGTTTGGCTGGCGAGCTGGTATCAGGCTCCACCTCCCATGTCAAAGTGAACCATCACTAATGAGCCACTGAAAAATTAATATGACATTCATGTAACACGCACAGACTGTCTGTAGCTAGGGACTCTCTCTGTACAGGTGCACGCATGCTAGCTGCTGCGGGAGTCTTATTTACTGCCATGAGTATTAGTGATGGTTAGGCCCACTGCTCTTTGAGTAAGGTTGTGTCTTATTGGGTCAAACGAGGCAGCAGGTAACCATGACGACCCATTCTCCAATCACCTTTAGGCCTGTTGGACTAGAGCAGGGTTCTTCAACTCTGGACCTCGATTCCAAATCCAGGCCGTGTTTTCAGTTCTCCCAGGTAGTTAGTTTAATAATTACTGATTCTGATTGGTCAGAGGCTTCGCACCTGACTGACCGGTAAAGGAAGGCTGGGAAATCAGCAGGGCTCGGACCTTGGGGACCGTGATTTGAAGAACCCTGGACTAGAGTATATGTGTGCAGGGAGAACAAGCTCTCTCTCTGTAACACACACACACACACACACACACAGGATTCAAACCCTGATACTGGGGCTGCATATCAATGTTGCCTTACACTGTATCACCCTGATGCTAATTACGCAATGTTGAAAACTTTGTTTTGAGGAAAACAAATGAACTTCCTGATTCTTCATTCTTTTTTGGACAACGGGTTGGCCCTTAATCTAACGATCAAAGAGACGCACTAGTGAGTAACAAGAGTGAAGCCAAACATGGCTGCCTGGCCCAGTAAGACCTGGGGCTTGGACAGTGATGCAAGCTCTTTTTTTTTAGTACTGAAGTGGCAGTGAAGACACTCCCACGGAGTTACTCGGGACCCTCTCTCCTTCTCCGTTTGCCACGTTTGCAGAAATGAGCTGCCGTCTCCAGATAGGGCCGAACTGTCAGCCCAGTGTGATAATTATCAGCAGCCAGGGAATAGAGGTCCTCACCTTCGGTTCTGGCTCATGCTGACTCAGCACTGGGGGACAGGGCAGGGTGTCGCTCACTAAGGACTGCAGAAGCTGGCGTCGTCCGAATGAGCATCCCTCAGAATTGACAACCATCCGAAGTAAAGATCAGATGAGCCTTTGTTGATCCCGTGAGGTAATTGTCAAGGAAGCAGTTGGCCCATTCAGGGGCTCGAACCCATGACCTTGGCTTCATTAGCATCCTGCTTTATCCAACTGAGCTAACCAGCCATGGTGTAGATACCGTTTTCATTGATCTGTGTTCATGAACAGCACTGTGGTTTTGCTGTGTTAGTGTATAACTCTCTGTCTCGAAGTTCTGCTGCCCAACCTGAGGTGGCCCATCTTCTCCTGCTAGGGCGTCTAGGCCGAGTCCTTCTGGGAGAATCTGGACCAGCCCTGACCTTGCTGCAGAACCAGCAGACCTTCCAGCTAAAATACTCCCCCACCTAGGAGACCATTTGTTTTTGTCCTGGTTTCTAATTTTTGCCCCTAAGGTGTTTATCTCTGGTGGCATTTTGGGGTTTAAGGAAAGGCTTTGCTGAATCGATCACCATGGTCCAGTTTCTTTAAAGGGTGCTTATTCTCCTCTCAGATGCTCAGCACTCTCATAAATTAGCTTTTTGAAATGTCCCAGGGTTTAACCAAGCATCCCGGTTCATGTTGCATCTGGCATGAGAGAGGTCCGTATCCTTCAGATCTAATCTGGGTCCCTCTGTGCTCATAGTGACGACGTGCCGATCGATGTCAGAGTGAGGCTGTCCTGCTGCTTGCCTGTATCTAATTTTCAAAGAGAAAGGTCACCTCTGTTTACACAGTTAAGGGCAGGGCCTGTGGTTCGAGGTGTGTCACTTTGCATCTGCTGACTTGCTTGCGACGAATAGCCGAATTTACCTCCTCTTCCTCGAATGGATGAAAGCTGAGTTCTTTTCTTCCAGACCGTTACTGATGATGTAGGTCCCCGTCTTGTCTAGGTCCCCGCGGACTGGACGCCGGACGCCGAAGTCACTCGCACAGCTCCCTTCCTGCAGCAGTCTCTCTGCTGAGGTCTGGGCACAGAGGAAGTGACATCGTGCTGTTTTTTTTTTTTTTCTTTTCTCCAGAATATTCTGAAGGAAGGGGAGATTGTTCCGGAATGCTTATCTCAAATTTGTTTTCAGTTATACGCACCCAGACTGAGCTCGAAGTCTGGGTGTATGTAGTTCCTTATCGGGAAATTGTCCCAAAAGACGCAAGGCTGGTGGGGTTGGTGAGGGACGCAGTCCTGATGTTTGTGGGTGCGACCTGGTTCCTGAGGAACCCACTCTCCTCTGCGGCACCTGCCCCGGCGGCTTCATCTCTGCTCTGCCGCATCAGCACTGGCGCCGTTCCAGTCGCAGCCACTCGGGGGACCCCTCCGGGAGAAGAAAAAACGACTGTCCGTCCTTCCCAATGGAACAGTGCTTGTGCTTAATTAGACATTGAGTGCCGGTCCCGCCGATAATTAAGTCTCCTGCTGAGCTGGACTGTACCGCGGGTGCGCCGCCATGCCGGGGTTTCATCTTGAAGTAAACATGCGACTTCACCCCGATCTGTTTCAGACGACCCCATTTGCATTGTCGCTGGAAGTACGACCAGATCGTCAGTAACGAGTTGTAGGCCCGGCCTACAATCGCTTGATTATCAGTTATTTTCTTTCTCACTCGACCTTCTTGTCATACAGATTGTACACTTCTGTACTTGTAAATATTAGAGCTGTTATTTAACAGGGACCATATCTACCGTATGGGCATATTTATTTCCGTGATCACGATGGTTATTGTTGTCGTTATTAAACTCCATAATTTCGTTGTTCTGCATAGTTTATTTTCGTCATACAATCACAACCACGGCCGGAGGGCTGTTCATTTGGGCGATATTTCCTGCTCCGGCGAAGTAGACGGCTTTATTTGTGTCTTTGAATAGTTTTTGCATTTGCATCATGAGTCGTCAACACACAATAAAAGGGGCTTTTACATGCGAGACCTGCGGTAGATTGTAAATCTTTCTTCCTGGAATCTGCCCTGCGACAGAGATAGGCGTTTTGCGTGTAAATGCAAAATACAGTATGTAAACATTCTCATTCATGATTTCGTGTTTAGATATTATTGATTAATTTAGCTATTTCTGCGGAAATAATCGACAATGGCGATATCAGCCGAACCCCGTTATAATGTATTATGTGCTATTTTTCTGTACGACAGGCAGCACAGTAGGTTTGTTTTCACCAGCAACTACGTCACCAGGTGATAGGAATCTTTCAGCTCCGTTATAATCTTATGGACGGCGCCCACCATGGTATATGCAGTTCGTCATTCACCGAAACACCCTAATGTGGCACCTGACCGCATATGAAAAACGCAAAAATGCACAGTTCGTGCAGCTGCGCTGAGCAAGAACTTTATTCAAAGTACTGATTCATCCTTGGAAGTCAAAGGCCGTTAATTAAATCTGGCCTTTTAAGTTTTAGTAGTTCCAAAATTTCAGTATACAGTGGTGATATCGTGATGCATCAAATCATGACAGTGGTATTATGGGTGACTTTGGGTGAGTTAGCAATTCTCTGGCCTATTTTATTCCACTGTCCTTCCAGAATAGTCTTGCTGTCACCGGCAGACTTCTTCATATTATCTTTTTGCCGACGGTGTGTCAGGGTTCTGCGTGTGAGTAATGCACGAAAATCCATGTAACCACAAAATGAAATTTCTCCACATGATGCTCAGACTTATTCATCTATTGAGTAATACAGGTTTTTACTACTTTTACATTTATTCCATAAACTGCAGATTCTTTTCTTGTTAAGCACTGGAATGTCGAGTGAACAACTTTAAATGAAAATGTAAGTAAATTTAAACAAGTTTCCTTTATAACATGGAAAGAGTATTTAACAGTGGATGTCTGACATCCTGTTAACTGGTTTTGTGTCGATGGCGTAATCAAAATCTAGGCTGCCGTTTAACTTTAAATACACTAGTTAATTTCATCTTATGCAATAGAGCAGTATTTAATGTCCCTTACAGAAAAAATGCCTCAAATTTTCTCTGCAGTTATAACTGTTAGAGGAGGTGACTTTGAATCAGAGATACATTTTCTTGCTAGTAAAGGCACTCTGGTAACCATACTGTAAATTTATTTGTTAGCAAAGAATTAATATATATTTTTAGTAAATGTTAAACGAGTAACCTGCAAATATAGAAAATTTCAGCATTTGCAAAAAACTTAACTGCTAAAGTATCATCACAGAATCAATGTAGGGGCTGTTAATCATATTTTACGGGATGGTGCAACATTTGTAGCTTGGCAGAGTTGCTATAATATGTAGCCTAATGCTAATTTCCTAACACCTTATTTTGCATCTTATCCGTCATGCTTTGAATTTTAGATGTACTTATGTAAAAGTCTCTGGTATCTCTCTTGGCAAACCACCGTACACGGCTGAATATTTACATCGCTCTTTACTTCTTGATGCCCAACCATCACTGCATCTCTCGATGCTGCATAGCGATTTATAGGGTTCAGCATCGTCATAATAAATAATAATAATAGTATATTTTATTTGTAACAGACTTTGCATTTAAAATAAGACTCAAACTGCCACAAAATAAGTCACCCTAAAAAAGTGAAAAAATACAATTAAAACCAGCAAGTAGATCAATAATTAAGCAACCAGTAGCCTACAAAAATAATTAAAATCCATAAGTTCTATTAAAAAGAAATGTCTTGTCAATAGTCTGTGGTGCCCTCAAATGGTCTGGGGGGGGGCGGTGTTCCATAGACATGGGGCGGCAGAACAGAAGGCGTGATCACCCATGGTGCTCAGTTTGGTCCTGGGAAGTAGGAGACGATTTGCATTTGTAGATCACCGAGATCGTGTTGAGGTTGGGGGGGGTAAGTAGTTCTTTTAAGTAAAGGGGGGCATTTCCATGGATGCGTTGGTGAGTGTTAAGGGAAACCTTGTATTCTATCCTTGCAGAAACGGGAAGCCAGTGCAGTGACTGAAGAATGGGTGTAATGTGTTCATATTTCCCAACTCCCATCAGAATCCTTGCTGCGCTATTCTGTATGTATTAGAGTCTTTGAAGATCTTTGTTGGGCATTCTAATGAGAAGTGCATCGCTGAAATCGTCGATTCTGGAGGAGATAAAGGCGTGAACCAGTTTTCCAGCATCTGGCAAGGTGAGAGTAGGTTGGAGTTTTGCAATATTTTTGAGGTGGTGGAATGAAGGTCTTGCAGAGATGTTTAACACGAGCTTCAAAAGTGAGTTGAGGATCAAGTCTAAAAGATTTATGACTGATGAGGCAAGGGAAATTACCAGAGACTGTAATGCTCGGTATGGAGGCTGACTGAAAATGATGCGGGTACCAACCAAGATCGCTTCAGTTTTAGAGCAGTTTAACGGGAGGAAATTTTGTTTCATCCACACACTGATCTCCTCAAGACAGATGCTGAGTTTCGATGGCATTCGCAGTTTCCATGTAAAGCTGTGTGCCATCAGCATAGCAGTGAAATGAAATTCCATAGTGGCTAATTATTTGGCCAAGAGGGAGGATGTATAAAGTGAAAGGGACGGGGCCGAGAACTGACCCTGGGGGACGCCACAGGTCACAGTGGGTGTCGGGACCTTGACTTCCAAGGGAAATGTACTCTGTTCTGTCTGAACGATAAGACTGAAACCAAGTCCAGGCATGGTCAGTTAGTCCAATGGTGTGACGTAACCGATTGAGGAGTTTATCATGGTCTGTGGCGTCAAACGCAGCAGATAAATCAAGGAGAACGAGTAGAGAAGGTGAGCCAGCATCAGCCATCATCAGCAAGTCATTTGTGACTCTAATCAAAGCTGTTTCTCTGCTATGGGCAGGGGGAAAAGCAGACTGAAATCTTTCAAAGAGTTGTATTTGAGTTGATCCTGAATATAGATCAAGTAGTATGGCAACTACTTTAGTGAGGAATGGAAGGTTGGAGATAGGCCTATAGTTATCAGGTAGTTCTGCTCAGCTATAGTTCTTTGCTTTTCTGGATGGTCAGAATTCCTCCCAGAGCCGTCGATGTCTCCCTGATACAGGATCTTTCAGAGGTTTCCTGCTGCACTCGTGTTGCCCGCAGTTTGAAGGCTGGCTGCGGCCGCCAACGTTCGGGACTCGTACCCTGCGTGAGGGCGTCGTGAGGCCGAGCACGTCCGGGTCTCGTGCTCCAGCGCGTGAGGGTGTGAGGTCATCACCTGGAATAAGGGTTATAAATCAGTTTGTTCTGTCACAGGATGCCTCTGTTTGTGGGGGGAGCAGCTGTCTGTGAGATCAGGGTTGTACCTGTGTGTGTGTGTGTGAGAGAGAGAGAGATTCCTAACAGTGTTATCCCCTCCATCTACAGATCTTCCTCCTGGCCTGTCCTCCTTGCAAGACCGCCATGGTTATCTTCAGGTGAGTCCTTCCCCCCCCCACGCCACATGCCCGCCCGCCCCCCCCAATTTGGGTTTGTGGCCTGTCCCCAATCAGTCACCACCTGCTGCGTGTCGTGACGCGTCCCCGTCTCACGATGCATTACATTAAGGCCGTGAGGCGGCCGCCTAAAAATAGCCCTTTATCCTAACAGCGCGGCCGTCGCACTCCGCGATTCCATCCCCTTTTCAGGACGACGCACACATAGCATTCCCCCGTCGAGGTCTGTAATCACGACAAATATAGTTGGGCTATAAATAAGCCCCTCCGACTCCAGATATTCCCAACACAGTAATGCAGACAAACAATGTATTGTCCCGTAACAAATTGTCGTTTGTTGAACGTGACTAAAGGCATTGGCGGTTCTAGACGGGGGCCAGGGTGGGCCAGGGCCCCTGTAGAATTGCTCTTGGCCCCTGTTATGGCCCC
>JABFDZ020000067.1:2541176-2556083 GCA_019775955.2 Pollimyrus isidori
GGGGGGGGGCAGTAATTGGCCGCAAATCAACATGCCCCTTTTTGACACCGAGGCAACTCAAAAAAAAAAGAATCATTGTATAAAGGTCAAGGAGAGCAGCGAAGCAATCGTGGACATTCTGACTGGGGCGTCCCCATTCGGCCACCATTACTAGCAAAGAAACTGCCAGGTGACTCCGCCCTCTCGCTTGTCTGTTTCCGGGCCGATTTATAGCCATTGCGTGAAGCCTCCATGCCCGATTAGCAGCTGTGGAGCTGATTTTTTGTGAAGTAAGCCTTGAATACGAGAAGGCAGAAGGGAGGCAGTAAAGAAACCCCCTGTGTGACCCCTAAGAGTTGGGAGCCCTTTAAACACGGCAAGGCGCTTACAGAAGGATCTTCCTGAACCACGTCGGCTGGCTTCACACGGCCAACGGTCCATATAGAGAAACAGCTGCCTCATCTCCAACTTTCCAATTTGTCCGGCAGTAAATTTTACTGCACTTCATGCTGGTTTAGGTTTGAGTATCTGCCGTGCTTTAAGGAACGAAACAAAACTTCTATACATTTCAGCCGATGGCGCTGAACAGTTTTACCGGGAATTGGTCCCGGATAAACAATACGACTTTTTTTTAAAAAAAGAATCTACCTAAGAATAGAAAATATTACCAAGAAATTCCAACGAAGAGGAGATTGCGGCTACAAAGTACAACTGAAAGTCGTTCGGGTGAAGTTCAGTGGAGAATTTGGGGAAGCGGGAAAAAAAGAAGAAAAACCATCAACACACACAGTTCAACACACGACGTAGTTAGTCAGGCTGGGGCTCTTCCACTTTTAGCACTGTCACACTGGGCTGGACGCGAGCCAGTCCATCCGTCCCCCGCATGTGCCTGAACCTGTCACAGTTTTACCGTCAAATTCTGGTGCTTAACCACAATGCCACAGCAGCATGTGGTGGGAGAATGAGAAGGGCAATGGAATTTCAGTCGGTGGGGGAGGGATTCGAGAGAAACGGCAAGTCACAGCGAAGTCCGGGTGGTACTGTGGTATCGATCGGTACCAGCGCCTCCGGGAGCATGCGGGCTGGCCCGTGCCAAAGCAGAACATATGGGTCTCGCACAACAAGTGCGGTTTTCTGTCACAGAGCCATACAAGCTGCAATCGGGGAGTCTACGCAGAAGGGCATATGCGCATGACTCTACCGCCTCATACAGGAGAGTACATTCATTCATTAATACACCAGAGTAGGCAGGGAATCTAATCAGCAGAACATGTTACTAGTGTTATAAATCATGTCTTCCTGCAGCAGGCTAAAGGGATGCGGGAAAAAATGGGAGCTGGGTTAGAAAAATGACACTTCCAACTAAACAAACGAGTTTAGAAGAGATTCAACAGGGAACGGCAGGAAGTCTATAAATCATGAGCAGCCACAAGGGGCTTTGGGGGGGGGGGGTGTTAGGAGGAAGGAGAGAATAGGCTGCATGTTCATCCTGCACCAGCTAGGCATCACCTCTGCTTAAAAAAAACAAAAATCTTGGTTTCATTGCTGCAGTCAGGCTAGATCGCTTGCTTATGACCAGCCATCTGTAATGCAACCCCACCACACACTCAGCCGGCCTCAAACAGAGCGGGCAGAATTCAAAACGCCCACCGTGGAACTATCAGGAAGGTTGGGGGTTATGGGGCGAGGCCGCGTGAGGTCCTCACGATGACTCACCGCGCCCCACCGCAAACCGGCTGACCGTTCCATGAGTTTACTGGAACAGCTTGCTCTGGTTAAGCAAGACTTTCATGAAGTATTCCGGCTGAAATCCTTTTTCCTCCCCTCCTACCACCATACAGGCAGACTGAATAAAAACCAAATTTAGCCTACTGACCGTCAAGATCAGATATCTCACACTCGAGACATGGACTGCCATGCGAGTATAACTTCACTTTTGGACCAGGCATGTCCTTTCTGAAAAGCACACATACCGCCCTCGGGGGAAGGGACGGCAGCCAAAACAGCCAACCATGCTGGAAAATGCAACAGTAGAAACATCTTTAAAAGTATGACCGCTACCCATCTACTAAAGAGACGTCTAAATTTTGCTAAATTGCAGACAATTCACTTTCCAGAAATGTGTCGCTTCAGGGAACTCGCATGTAATTGCTTCTCGCCGTGCAATTACGCTCGACGACGCCAGTGACCAATCATTTACTTCATTAACAAATCACACCTTAAATCTCAACGTGACGTCAGCTGAAAGCCGCACACACGGGTAATTAAACGGATCGACCACGCCGTGCCTCGTCGAGCCCCTTAAATACTGCACACGCGACGAGCCCAAGACCTGCTTAAGACAAGAGAACATCTGGCGGGCCGTGCAGAGCTTCTCTCGCTGCCAGGTGTTCTGACTGCATGGCAGGAGGAGGCATGACTCGTCGTTCTTCAGACGAACACACTCAAACGGAGCGTCATCTTCTGGCTTTCCCAACAAATAAACGTTTAAAGAGAAATTATCCTGATTCGCTTTAGCAAGTGAGAAAGGGGGACGCATCAGTGGGGTTTTCCTGCCTGCACTCCCACTCAAGAGAACTGGACCTATGACCTCGTTTGATGGGGTGAGACACTAGGTTCCAAACCACCACCCCTTTAATCATTTCACAAGAATCAATGTGTGTATCAAGGTCAGCAAGGTGCGCAGCCCATACTTCTGTTCATCCAGTTCTGCTTTTGCTCCTGTTGTGGAGAAGACATTACCCCTATCCTCAGCATGCAATTCCCAGCCACTGAAAGGGTAATCAAATGATAGATTATGCTGTCCGCCACACAATTCAGACCCAGCCCTGGCCCACATTGAATTACTAGGCTCCTCAAAAGCTTTTGTGAAACTTACCGAACACAGACAGTAGCCTTTTAAAGTTGTGCATCGCACAGCCTTTCACATACAACATACTAAATAACCTACGCTTCTCGCCCCACTGCTGTGGTGCCTTTCACTGATGTGCCCCTGACATCATAACCCACAGCTGGTGACGTCCTACATGTTCTAGAGAGGGAAACGCACAGTACGCGACCTAGACATACAGTGGTACCTCAAAACTCAAACTTAATCCATTCAGAACTCCAGATCGAATCCTAAAAAGTTTGAGCTCTGATCGAATTTTCCCCATAAGAAATAATGGAAAAACCAGTGAGTTGATTCCGGGCCCAAAAAAAATTACACCTAAATATGTTTTTTTAGCGTTTAGACACAAAATGAACCGGATAAAACAAGAAGAGCATATATACTGTACTAAACACATCTAAGCACATTTATCAAAAAAGTAATTTGTAAAGTAATAAAATAAATGTATCCAAACAACAAGTTTAAAAAACAAAACAAGTGTCCTTGCCCAATTGTCCGCTCCTTCCGTGCCCCCAGTCCGGTCATTGTCTGTCTGCGTTTTGCCTGCCTTACATGTAATTAAACCCAATATTCCCCGATACCCTGACATCTGCGCTTTTGTCTCCGTTCTGTCACAACAATATTATTATAATTAAATGTATTAATGGTTTATTAATATTAAAATAATGAATAAGAAATCTATTTTTAAATGTATTTTATTTTATAATAATTACTGTCATAGTCTAAATGTATTCAGGTAGTGTAAACATGCACGATGCTGTCACAGCGAACGCGAGGCTGAGACTGAAGCTTCACCCTATTTTACTTTGAAAAATAAAAACAATTACATAAGCATGACTAGTGGGAATCTAGTTCACCCCTATTCTGTAAAGCATATTTCTGTAGCTGTGTAGCAATTTAGGAGTAGAGTTTATAGGGGGAGGGTCCATCCCCAAACCATTCATGCCCCTAAAAATACAGCGCATCACAACGGCTAGGGAAAGCAGAAGGAACCGGCTATTCAAAACTCATCCAGTTACGCTGTCAGATTGGTGGAGGATCATTAATTCGCCCTTGCAAACCGCCCAGATGCATCTGCTTATGCAGCATCTAGTCACAAAAATAAAAATAGCAATCCAAGAGGCTCCCCAAGCACTTTAAATCATACAGATTCCACCGATTAAAAAGTGCCAATCCCACAATGCAAAGGAAGGTAGACGCAGCAACACAACCCGCGAGGCCCCTCCCGGCCGGCACCAAGGCTACAGAGCAACCTTTAATTGGATTTGCTATTCCTTCTGCTGGCTAGTCTCTCGCAAGACTTCTCTCTTTAGAAGCAATTAAGCCGATTAAAGCCTGAGCAGATCCCCCACATGTCCCTGCATCTAGATACTCCACGGAAGCCCCCCAAAACGCACTGAATTGGTCAGCAGGCCGAGTGTGGCACAGCTCCGCTCTCCTGGATGTTCTCTCCGTCCGAGAGTGCTAACCCTCGAAGGCAGCTTCGGTTTATCGGCTCAAAGCTGCCTCCGTCCTCTACCATAAAAAGCCGCCCATAGAAAAGGAGAGCCTTGCTAAATAATCGACCCATTTTCGAACACCCATCCAATCAGTGTTGGGAAGCCAGAGGGGAAACGCTTCACAGAAAAGGGCACATCCCAGGACAGCAGCTCCTCACTGTATACAACTTTCCCCTTAATCTAACAGAACGAGTATTCCGCAAATTCAGATTCTACTGTCATTTTACCTTAATATTATTCTGCAGCAAAAAGACCTGTACCTCAAATATTGTACTACACAGTTGCTTGACTACAATACATAACAGGAACAGTAAATGACACCATACTAGTACACAGCTAGCAAATACACACCACACACAGTGGGACGCTTATTCCTGCCAACAATCGCGAGTCACACCGCTGTTACAGGCTTATTGCAACTGACTCGCTCTCAATTCCCATCCCTTATTGAGATGAGAACAAAAATAAATTTTTGCTTGATAAAAAGAGGGGCATTTCTCCGGCCAGCCACTGGGGGAGCCCTAGATGGGGTCATCTCCCCCATTACAGCTCGGAAGAACCTTACTGAAGCTGATATCACCAGGCATGGAGAAATGCACAAAAGAACTGCCCCCTTCAAAACTTTAGCTTCTGAATGCAGGGCAAAGAAAAGACAAATCTGACTACAGCCCCAAAACGTTTGATATGACTCTTCCATGCAATACTATGCCTAGGGCAGGTCATTAAGTGCACAGCACCTCAGACTGGCAAAACGTACACATTGTACTCAGATGCACACACTAATAGGATGGCCGTTTCTTAATGTGTGTTTCTTATTTCTTATTTAATACTTTAACTTATGCTGATAAACAGGGAGCCGCTGAACTGTTTCACTGCTTTTGTAATAGTTACAATGAAGAACTCTCTTGCATAATGAAACACAAGAAAATCAGAACAGGAAGACCTTTACACAATCTAAATTAAGTGAGCTGGTAAACTACGTGTAAATGACAATTAGTCAACTATCAATGGCAGAAAAAAAAAATTAATATGCCACATCACTGTCCTTGCGTGTCCATCCCAGAAATCACACATGGACACGTCCAGTGGGGTGAAGGTACACTCCCATCCACTTCATTCAGCAGATGGCACACACCTCCCAGAGAACGCATGATGTATAAATATACGTGGGTGTACGGGAATATAAACATGAGTCTGGCTGGTTCCTGAGGAGCGAGCATGCTTTCGATAAGCAGAAACGATCACCGGCTAAGAAAAGCAAAACAATCCCCCTCCCAATAAAAAAAAAAGAAACTACACAAGCAGGATAAATATGCAAACATTTTCACCAATGTGGGAGAAAACGTATGTATGCATACATACATACATACATACATACATACATACATACATACAGTCCAATTTAAATAATGTAAGATTTTAACTAAAAATTTTGCATTCAATTTAATCTAATCCACTCAGTAAAAGTTCATTCTAATATCAAAAAAAAGCTTTTGGTAATTCACTGATTTGAATTTAGGATCACGTGCCGTTTAGAAAAAAAAAAAGCATTCATATGATTTAAGCATGAACTTCCTGAATGTATAAGTACATAATCTACTCTATATAGCCTTGCAGTGCAAAGTTATCCTAGCAACAGTTTCAGCCAATGAGAGGAGAGCAAACGGCTGATTCCAAATGCCAATAGAAAACCGTATTTGGGACAGCCTTTGAGTGCATCTCCTTGGAAACTTCTCCAGTAAAATTCCTTTCCTGCCCACCTAAACTGTTGCTCACCCATAATGAAAACCCAAAAGTCATTTCCTTAAATGATCCGACAGAACTCAGATCAGGAAAAGGGGTGGACACAGAAATCACAGGGTGGTAGTATAAAGTGAACACAGACATGACCCAGATAATCCCATGGAGCATTAAATCTATGTCTATATCCATCACTTTAATGAAAGGAGAAAAATGATTAACCCCTAAGGCCCCCCTAAGTAGCCCTCCCACCATTCAATTCCTTGAGGATCAGTCATTGCTCAGTTGACCTTTTATGACATGTACCATAAATATGAATTAAATAGGTCTTTAGCGCTAGAAGTGTGCAGAGGGGCAACTGTGTTTTAGGCTCTAATATTTTCAGTGATGGACATGGCTGTCACGGTCGTGAAATTTATGTTGGATTCAATGAGCCTGCATCTCTGGACAGCCACCCAACTTGGCTTCACACCTTTCATGTGGCCATTTAACCATGCTGGGAACATTCAAAAACAAATGAGAACCAGCCACAAGCACAAAGGACCTAGTTAAAATGCACATGCCAGGATAAATAGGAGCAGAATGCACCGTCACTGCAAGGCACATTCACCGCCCATTGTAATATCTCCAGGATGGAAAGCAGAGCGCTTCCTTCCCAGTGCAGCAGAGCCACTCACAGTAATAAAAATCATATCTACCCATAGCGCCTCCTTCAAACCAAGGAACATGTGGTGATTAGAGCACTGAAGGACATCACCACACCACCAGGACATCACAGGAAGAGAACAGCTTAGTTGTCAGTCATAATCCACCCCCCCCCCCCCCAAACCACCACAGATGCCAAATATGTGTGCCTGTGTTTGATTATTTCAATTGCACAGCAAAAAAAAAAATGCCTTCAAATGTAATTGCATCAAACAGAATATAACCATCGATGCAGTTTTTATAATCCCGAGAAGCAGTGGTCACTCCGCTAAGATCAAGCCAAAGCTAAACTCCCTTTCTGCGGGGTATGTCCAACTCCGTGAAAATGTTATGAGAAGACAAAAAATTCCATCGGAGTTAGCCGGACGAGCATGACGTCTGAGCGAGAGATCGAGGGACGGCAAAACCTCAGTGAAGTGTCTACAAGAACCACGACTGGATTCGGCCGAGCAGAAGTCTTGACACACAAAACAAAAGATGACGATCACACACCAATTTGCAGAGATCGTCACCGTAGAGTGTTCTGGTAGTGATCCGAAGGGTTGCTGAGGGTGCCGAGCAGAGCTGCTGAATCCAAACTGCAAGGCATGCCACTGATTTGTGCGCCTTGCAGCTAGAGCAAGGGGTAGGGATATTGGCTGTTTTAGGCCCAAGTCATGCACACAGCAAAAAACGGCTTCCTGCATAAGGACATTTATTTCGGTTTCATTGGGGAATTATCAATCCACCTTCTGAAAACTAGATAAGAGAGCAACAGCTAATGGAGCACAAGAAAATTACCCTGGGAAGTTCCAGGGTTGCTTATGCAATAAGTTACTGAATTACTTTTGAAGCCAAATCAGCCTATTTCGGATTCCATGTATCATGCACTTCAAAAACCGCTTGAGTTGCGCATGAATAATCATAATTACTACATTAGCATCAGGGTTTGGGGCACTGAAAAACACAACGACTTCTCAACCAAGTATTACAAGGTAGGATTAATTCGTTGGGATGAAATGGTTACCAGTTTCACAGTAAACCACTGTAAAATTCCCCACAGCTAGTATTGCCGTTTCAAATTTTAATTAAAATAGTGATCGATTACCATGCTTTGAAAAACTCACATTAAACATCGTTTAGCAACAACCAAAGTTAGCGAGTCTCCCACACGCAGGTGCTCAGGTACGGCGTGCAATGTGGGTTTGTTTTGTGTCGTGGGAAAAGACATGCGACAGCACTTTGGAGATGACTAATGTGCATTTTAATGTGCATCTGATGCGGTTTTCATGTTTACATATGGTATTGTCTGTTATCTTAACGTTTATGCAAACTAAACTAGCGAGTGCTGCTAATTTTATTCATAGTTTTCAATGTGAAATTTCAAATGATTTCAGCTTATGCATCAGTAGTCTTTGAACATTTTCAGAACATCTTAGCAAAACCGCAATAATACTGATGACCGAGACAATTTTGGTCACTATAATCGTGATATTGAATTTTCATACTGCCATCTTTATTAATTGCCTTCTGGTAAAAATGTGAAATGTGCACATGACACGGTAATGCAGAGGCACACTGGGTCGGGAGGGATGTTACTTGAGATTTAAAAAGCAATGGCACCTGCTAATGGTTACAGAGGCAGATAGACTGCAAACACACACGCACCCCCCCAATCGAAGAGAGCATTTCGATAAAAGGGCAACAAGAAAGGAGCCTTACCTGGTGAGGGTGTACTCCCTGAGTCCTGAATGCAGGTTCATGGCTGAAAATGTACCTATACAACCCCTCAGCCGCTTCTCCCGGCCGATCTTCCAAGTAACGAACAGCGGGCTGCAGAGAGAGGGACACAGACTGTTAAAATACACGTGTGACGCAGTACCGAGACCTTCAAGTACAAGTGGGAATATTCCATGCTGTCAGGTGCCTGTGTCCCACAAAGCTCAGACACTAGTGTAATTCTACCAGGAAGGTTATGCACATTAAATTAAAGTGCGGACAGTAATTGGTTGCTAGGCGTATTCGGATTTTTAAAGAAAACAAATAAAGGTCAACATGAAAAATGTGACCCAAACACATACTGGTATTAACCAATTTCATTGTTTAAAATTCCAACAGAGGGGCTGGGCAGAGGATTCTCTTTTTCTGTGACACACACACACAAATTCTAAACGTTATATTTGGTGCCACATACCATTCTGAGAACACACAAAAAAATCAGGCAATTAAAATAAGGATCCATGCTAATAATAGTTATTTTACTTTACACGGATAAATATATACGATTCGAATTGAGTTGCATCATTACAGAGAGCCCCGTATAAGGAGAAAAGAGTATTTATAAGCATTTCTGTCACCAAAAATGACAGCAGAGAGGGAAAACGCCAGCAAGCGACAGAACTCCACTGGATTACGCTGGGAGATGCAGAGGGATTCTGGCGGTGCTCCAGGCCCGTGCAGCTTCAGAAGCGCATGCACCTGGCCGAGCTCCATCCATCTGCGCCGCATGCACGACACCATCATCTCTGTGGCAACCCTCGCTCCCTTCTGGCGATTCAGGGTTACTAAGGCAACCGACTCTGCCAACGTGTTCCTTGCCACTCTTACAGGCCAGGCCCATGTCAGTGGCTGACATTTATCAGGAGCAGGTGGCCGGCGAAGGCACGACGCTGCTCTGTCAAAGGGGACGTGGCACTGCAAGGCCGCGTGTGATCGAACACAATATATACCCTCAAATATACACAAGCGGAGTAGGAGGGAAAAGTAAATAAAACAAAAGCTGGGAAATCAAATATACAGCCACCGTCCCTTACTCGCGCAGATAAATAGATTACTTTCTCCACATGACTACATTTAGAGAAAGCAAGTAGAAAAGAAAAGGACCGAGAAAATGCCAGGTTCCTGCTGACGGACAATCGCTATCACGTATCCTAAAACAAACCTCTTGAAAAGCCTACAGAACTGACCGCTGGACACAAACCGGAATTCTCATCACAATGCCACCTTAAGTCGAAATTGTACCAAATTCCCATTTAGTAATGCAACTTACTAAAGCATGCGATGTGAAATCCAGTAACTGTCTGACAAAACACAGGTGCCTAATTATATGGGGATCAATCCTACTTTTAGCACTTTGGGGAATATATTTGCCCAGCATTTTGGCGGCGTATAAATAAGTAGCAAGTTAAGCGGAGAATCCCCTTAACTAACGAATACGCTTACGTTTAGCGCTAATGAAAATAGCCTTACGACCAGCCGGCACGAGCACGGCGCCCGGGTATCCGGCGTACGTGTGAATGGTTAATTCGCACGTGCGTGTCACGTGGAAGGGTGAACGAGGGAGCCTCGCGAGCGCAGACACCTTCATGCACCGCCGAACTGCGCAGCCGTCAGACACAAATTAAACCCAGGGGGTGGTTTACACCCTGTGGACTCGGGTGCCCTTTTCGGTGTTGACATCTTTTATTCTTGCACTGAGGAAAACCCCCCGTTTGCTTTCTTTAATGCAGGCAACAGTCCGGGAAGGGGCTTGAAAAGTCGACAAAAACCAGGCGCCTGGGTGCGCAAACCGCTGCGGCTCACGCACGCGAAAGAGGAGAAGCCCGCCAGAGCGCGGCTCGCGTTACGCCAAAGACGCCGCGGTGGGACCGACCCGCAAAACGTGTTAGGCGACGGGCGCGGGGGGGGCAACACCCAACCATCACAACAGGGCCGGAGACAAAGCCTTTTTCTCCAGTAACTACCATTGGTTAGGTGACATTGTACAGCACATTCACAACAGCATCGCAGTCGCTGGAAGGGAGCAAGGGCATATCTTTGGGTTGAGCATTAGGGCTTGAGGTCTCCCACCCACTGAAGGGGACCTGGGGGTTGTATCCCCCCCCCCCATAACTTATGCCCTGTGGGGGTATTTTCGTGGAAGTCAAGGTCATTCACTCATTTTCATCTTTTTTTTTTTGTCGCTGTATAATTCTTATGTCTTGTTAATGGTTAAACACCAATATACCGGTGACTGGGACGCTCGGCTTCCACACCGGCACGGTATTTACTCATTTAAGACATTTGAACATAGGGATGGTTGCAGATTTGGTCCAATGACCAGACAGTATTGGCTACGTATAAAGTCTGAAAATTGATTCTCTTTGAATCCATCCCAACCAACTCCGCCTGGCTAACTGGAGTCTGATGCAAGCACACACAGACTAGCAAACTCGTCCAGTCTCACACTCCTTCTCATTAATAGACATCATGGCCACTCAGTAAAGAAAAATGACAAAACAAAATTTAGTCAGCAGTAATTATGCATTGATGGTCTCAGTAACACTGCTGTCTGCCCATCAATACCGGGGTATCTACGCTTACAATATCAAAGAGTGATAAGCTACTGTAATAGCAAACATTACACCTCTGCTTTTACGTCACCAGTAAGTAAATAGCCAATAACACGCCACAGCAGGATGCAGTTAAAATGTCTTCTGCAGGCGGTGACCTGGCAGGTTTAGACAGTGATGGTTTGTGACTGACTGCAGAGAGAGATGCGCGTCTCACATTTGCACCTAGACTACAGCAAGCACAAAGATACGAGACAGGGGGGCATCTTCATCCGTCAGAAGTGGCTTCGAGTCACGTCAGAGGAAGCAGCGCCGGCAGATGACGCGATTTACTGTGCGGCCCGGATTCTGAATGTCACCAGAAGCAGCACACTCAGTTCTCTAGGATTTCGTCAAGAAACATCCAATCAGATGCAACCAATAGTAACCTGCTAAACAACCAATCACAGACTGAAGCAGCTGAACTGGTACGAAACCAAAACCTTAGTGTGACTCGAAAGCCAACCATCCTAGCGTGATAAACACCTCCAGTTGAGTTTGAGACTTTATCAGATTGCAGGAAAGGGATTCTTGTTTTTATTGACATGCCAGCATCTCCCACATTGTCCTACACATGGACACATCACTATTGTGCTAATAAATACATACATAAATACATACATACACACATACACATACATAAATTAGATACAAACATCACCACTGAAATCCTACAGATGAAAGGACATTTAACTGGTACAACTCAGGGAAAAGAGACCACAGCAAAATTTTCAGGTTTCACTCATTTCTCGATTTATGTACGTTTAGGTATGTTTCTGTCTATATATTTTTTGCTAACTGCAGCCTGGCTCTTCCCTGCTTCTCATTGATGCCAGGAAGAAGCCCTTCTTTATGGGTCTTCATGCCTGCTTCTAGGAGAATGTTATTAGTTGTCCTAGCTCATTTCAAACCACTTAATGTCCCCCATCCCTTCTCAAGGTCACTTGATGTCATCTTCCGATTTGTGCAAGACTGCCAGAAAAGTTGATGATCACTGGCATTAGAAAGTTCCCTCACCTGCCTGTTTTCTGGTCATTTCCAGTGTCTCCTGCTTCACCTTGTTCTTCTGTACTGCTGCCTTAAGCTTTGAACTTGGCAGCAGCCTGCCATGCAGTGCGGCCTTCAGCCAACAGAAGCAGGATTAAACAGGATTTTTTTTTCTTCAATATATAGAACGATCTCAGTATATCCTGCTCAGTAGGTGAGACAGAGTGACAGAGGAACAGAGTGGAAGGCCAGAAGACTGACAGAATCTTTTGGGTCACACTCCCACCTGCATTTGAACAGCACAATTTCAGAAGAACTTAAGGAACCGTGTGTGCAGTTTTTGGAGGGTGTAGAACATGATAACTGAGGGGGAAAATGTGGTATATCAGGGAAGGGTACTGCTATTGAGGTGCAGAGAACAGCAGTCAGAGGCATGAGGCCCCGAGATGAGAGGAGAAATGACCCTCTGTTCCCTCAGTGGGGGGAGAGAAGAAAAAGCGTTTTTTGAAAAGTTTAGGGTGTCACATTCCAATGGCAGACATCTTTGTTGAATACTGAGAAGGGATCAGAATTCTTACACCAAATGGCCTCAGTTTTAGGATGTTCACTTCATAAGGTAAAACCAAAATGATTTATAGAAAATGCAGTGACCAACAAAAAGACAACCCATTGACAGAGGACAGAGCCAGACCACATGACCTGTTGAAGTCACTAACTAGGAGCCCAGGGCTAAGAGGAAAAGCCCACTAGCTACCCATGAACCATAATGAAGTCACGCCAATCAGTACAGGTTAAGGAAGACATGTCCACCCTTTCCTAGATCCTCCCAGTCACACAAAGTCTTTCTATTAATAAAAAGCCAGCTGGGGATTCACAGCATCTCCAACCTTGGCCTACCACCACCCCCATCTGCTTCCTGTTGCTTTTTCCAAATTCCCCACTACGAGAAACCTTCCCTTGACCTTGAGCCAATGGAGAGTGGGCGCTTCGAAGGGATCAAAAGATTAGGCTGCCTTTCGGCGGCACTTGGGACGTCCTCCGGCCTGCCCGCCGACTCGGCTCCTGACATGGGCATGCCCTCCCGCGGACTGGCAAGACCATGGGACGTGGACCAGAAGCAGCTCAGCTTTTAAGAAAAATCACACAATCATACTACTGCCAAGCATGTAAAGTCAACTGAGGCCGACTTTTCCATCCCCTTCTGCTTGAGGATGGACTTCTTTAGCAGCACGCCCAACCTGGAACAGCAACCACCATTTTGGATGGAGATCTCAGGAGAACAATGCCCTTGAATTGCCAGTTGAAGAAATGCAGCATTCTGGTGACAAGGTAAGGAGAAAAAAAAAAAAAGACTGCAAATGTGGTCCAGATTTAGCAAGGAAAGCTCCCACTCGTGACAGCAGTCCACCCCCACAGTCAAATGTTGTTCACATAATTTTGTGCACATCGTAAAGTATTTCGCTTGTGGCCTTTTGATTAGTGTCTCACGTCAACAGCCCTGAGGTCTGGTTGGTCTCCAAAAATACCCCCCCCCTCACCTGTCTCCTTAGAAACGTCAAAATGAGACTCAAGAAAAAAAAAAAAACAACACACAGAGATACAACACAGCCCCCACACACGTTTTTCATTGCCATCCCAACAGCTCGGGCTGAAAATACCAGAGCTGCAGTTTTTCAAAGCTCTGTCGACAGAATGCAGAGGGCGGAAACCTATTTGGGAAAGGAGGAGGGGAAAAAAGGGCCTTTCTGCCATGTAGTAATCTATAAATTGCCGGGTGATTCAAGAAGTTCATCCATGCGTGTGAGCTGCCGGGCCTGGCTCCACGTGACCCAATCACAGTCAACGGGGAGCTCCGCCTCTCTCCCTGCCCGACAGCGTTCACAGCAACAGCACGTGCAGTCGGTTGGCACGGCACCACCGTGTCCGCCACGCCTCGCTCTATGGGCACTGGGGTGGACAAGACCGACGGCGCCATTCTAGTTAGCATCCCATCTGGCGTGTCCAACTGGCAGAAACAGCTGGCACGTAGAGAGACTCGCACCAGCACTATGCCATGGTGTCCACCCTCAACACCCCCAGCCGACAGCGAAGCTCACTACGCCCAAAACATGCCAGGCTTCTCGTCGGCATCCAAACATCCCGTAAAAAGATGCAAGGACTATTATCAAGGCGTTCATGGCAAAATAGGCCAAATTCCCGATTCTGTTCCGCCGACACGCAGAAGAGTTCGGCAGGCCGAACGTTATGCTTTAACGTTCTCAGAGGAAACCCAAACATCCATTGTTATCCGTGCTTCGTAGACAGTTAATCAGGCAGAATTCTGTTAAAAACCTGTGTTTTAATTACTATGTTAAGTACAAGGCCTATTTTAAAAAAAAATTTAAGGACGTTTGTTTTTAAACTCCTTAAAAGCACATTATATCCTTGTTTGTCAAGGTAAAAATAAATGCTTCCTCTTGGGCTGATAATTTAATTTTTTGCATAAAGCATAAAAATCTGCAGTTTGTTTTGCAAGTTTCCCACGTAAACGCAGAACCTACTTTATTTACTATTTGGGGGGCATGTGACTACATTCAAACTCAGTTTGAACAGGTTTGTTACTTAAATGTCTGATGACTGGAGCAGAATGTTTGACAAGGAAGAGATTAACTAAACCTGGTGTGTGTTCATCAATTCAATTCAACTAAACCTGGTGTGTGTTCATCAATTCAATTCAACTAAACCTGGTGTGTGTTCATCAATTCAATTCAACTAAACC
>JABFDZ020000067.1:2578705-2593783 GCA_019775955.2 Pollimyrus isidori
GCAACGATGCATTTTCAATCATCCTCTTTTTCTTAATTAGCCAATAAAGTTTTTGCCAAAGAAAAGTTCCTTTTCTTTGCCCCTTGTTTTCGCTGAATCACAAGCTGACACACACACGCACACGATAGGTAACTTGAAAATAGTCGCCAGCGGAACAAAGAAAATGTAAAAATTCTAATTAGCCCATTGCTTCGCATTGGCTATGTACAGAAAGATTTGTGAAAAATAAGTATGTCTATTACAATAATGAAAACAAATTTTGAACGTTTCCCTTCGGACAAAGTTGTCGACTGGAGTGTAATATTGAAAAAAATGCTTCAGATCGCTTTGTTTCACGCCCGTAACTTTTGTTCATTATGCAAATCATCCCACAATCGGTTGTTTCATTGAGAATCTGGGCACAGGTAGCCCCTAGCTATATTCCTACCATTTCAACCGAACAAATCGTATGAGTGGCTGAGAAGCTACTTCGTATTCATTTATTCCGAGAAGCTAAGTTTACCCGCAAGTGGATTCAGAAATCGTCCATCTGGGTCTGTTGTCACGGTGATTATGAACTGAAAGCAAGAGTTTTATGCGGATACATAATGACATTTTGCTAACTAGAATTTCAAGCCACATTAAAGACAATGTGACACATGTATTGTTCTCTGATGAGTCCATCTTCACTCTCTGTCCCACATCTAGGAGAGGTACGTTGTGGAGAAGCTCCAAAGAGGCTTTACTACCCAGACTGCTGAGTACCCAGAGTGCAGCAGGGGGGTGGATCAGTGATGCTTTGGGCTGCATTATCATGGCATTCCTCAGGCCTAGGGCTTGTTCTCAGCGGGCGTGTCCCTGCCAAGAGCTACAGAACCTTCTGGAAGACCAAAAAGAAATAAACTGCCCAAGATCATTATAAATTGTATGAGCAAGGATAAAAAGATTTTATTAATTTTAAAATGTTCACATACATATTTAGGACGTTTTACTGTGACTGATTAGGAGTAGTATTTACACATTGTGTATGTACATTTCTATGTACACTCATCTTTTAAAATGAGAGGAAAACATCTACCGTCATGCGTTTATTCTGACGTCACAGACATAAAACAAACAAGGACAGTGGGCCGGCATGTAGAAGATGAGGGGGCCGGCCCGCCCACTAGGCCACCCCCTCAGTGCTCCTCCCGGACCGGCGTGCAACCAGAGAAGAAGCTGTTCTGGCTGCTGGTGAGGGCACGCTTCTTCTTCTTCAGCAGGCTGGTGGTGCAGCGCTCATCCTCATCCTCGTCCTCGTCCGGCACGGCCGGCTTCCGCTCCAGCTTCAGGTCCATGGAGACCTGACTCATGTCCCCGATCTCCTTCAGCACCTGTTTTGGTGGGGAGGGGGGAGACAGGGGGGCCTGTGCGTGAACTTCCTGCTTAAGCACCACCTTTCCAGATAGGAGCCCAGTGATCCTCAGACAAGTGGAAAGTTCCGGTCCAGAAAGTAAAAATGCAGTTTGTCGCAGCCAACCAGTCGAGTACTCTGCGACTGTGATTCTATGTACAACTGCGTTCGCGAGTGCCCCCCCCTCCCCCATCTGCAGGACCCTACACAAACAGGTGATGCCCGGTACCTTCATGGTGGGGGTGACACAGGGGGGCTTGAAGAAAGTTGAGTCTCCAGGGCTCACAGCAGTGGGGTCTTGAGGGGTGACAATGGAGTCTTTTGATCCGTCTTCAATCTCACTGGATTCCTGGATTGTAGCGGAGAAAAGGGATCAAAACCCACAGCTTGTGGGAGTTTCACTTACACAAATGTTTTGTTCGGAGAAAGAACCAGATTGCAGAGGAGGCAGGTCTAAGCAAGACATTAGATTGGGCCCACCTCCTCTATAATGTCATTGGTTATCTCTGCACCAATCATTTTTCCTTCTGTCCTCAGAACATTTCGGAGTGAGTAAAACTGCCATGAGCAAACCAGGAGCTTTAGTATTAACTTGCTCGGTATCTTCCACGCTATTCCAGTAACGTCTCAAAGTGATCGGGCTCCAGTATGGAACACGTGTCAGTGTCACGTGTGTAGACCGGCTGGCGATCGCACTCACCACGACGGGAGATGCCGTTTCCATGTTGCGGCACTTATCATGGTCGCACTGGCAGTTCTGACTACAGGCCATCTTCCCCTTGCGGCAGCGGCACACCTTGTTGCCACAGCGCCCCTTGCAGGCGCACTGTGGAAGCGAACGAAAGGAGATTCACAAGAGAGCCAGAAAGTCGGCGATCGCTCGCTAAAACATGCCCGCAGCCAGGTTGGGTGACGAGGCCGGGTGTCTGCGAGGCATCCGCCAATTCTTACCCCAATCACTCTAGACTTCTTCCTGGAATTCCTGCGAGCCCTCTCGGCATTCCCAGGAACCCATTCGTCCTCCTCCTGTTCGGAGTCAGATGGGGACACCAGCTCTTCCATGTAGATGGTGGAGGTGAGACTAGGGGCTTTGGCGGTCGTGAACCGCCGACCTTTGGGCTACAGGGGGACAGGGAAGGGGAGATCAGGTCGGGCGCAGCGAGGTCACAGAGCTCCGTCGGCGCTGCCCGGAGGCCTCACCTTGGGAGGCACGTAGTCGAAGGACGAGTCAGGAGACGGAGCGGTCGTGGTGAGCAGGCTCTTCATCTTCTTCCCACTGGCTACCTGCAAAAGAACCATCTTCTGCAAAGCAAAGTATGGGGGGGTGAGGAGATATGTTATCAACACTAAACCACCTTATTCTGCGACTTAACATTTCAGCCCAATTAATAATTTACGTTGGCTAAGTGGGTTGGGATTAAGGGTATTAGAAAGTCTGTATCCTGCGACTTAACCTAACAGTCTTTGAGAATAGATCCATAACCACTAACTAGAAGCTAGTCCAATATTCAGGACTCAAACCCATTAATAACCTCGTGATGCACAACCTCATTCTGCCCAAACCTGCTTGAATTGCTCATTCTCCTCCATCAGCTTCTGATTCTGCTCGCTGAGCTCCCTCATCTTCTCGATCTCATCCTCCTGCCGACGGAGACGACCCCCCCCAGGGTTTGGGTTAACGAGGCGCCATTAAAGCCGATCTCCAGACGGTGCCGGGAGTCGACTCACCTGGAACTTCAGACGCTGGAGGAGCTCGCGCTCTCGTTTAGAAATCTCCTCCTCGTCCTCCTCCTGCACCGCCTCAGGCACCATGGGTTTATTCTGTAGCTGGCTGAGGAGATACAAGACCTGCAGGAACGAGGCAGGCATTCTGGTTGCCCTTCAAAGCACCACTGTTACCCTGTAGATGCACCCCTCTGCCCTATACCCAGTTAGCTGAGGGGTGAAGGGCCTCTCAAACCCCAAAAAAAAAAAATCAGACGGGGGGGGGGGGATTCACACACAATTAACGGGAAAATAGCAACATCATAGCTTGTTTGCCAACGTATCCTTACTATTGCTCTCTCCAGTTTCTGCAACCTTACAGAAAACATGCAAGTGGGTGCGACTCAAATATATAGTTTATTTTTGGTAAATCGATGACCCCTCTCCCTAACAACCGACATTCTGCGGCCCAGGGGAACGGGCCACAGCTTAAAGATTCAGTCCCAAGGCAGCTTAGGAGACACGGGGAGCATCGGGGTCTGAAGCCCTCGCGCGTAGGCGATCCGCCTCGGCTACCGAACCTTCTCCTGGTGGCGCTGTTCCAACTCCACCAGCCGCGCCTGGTGCTCCATGTCCATGGTGGACATGAGCTTGCGCTCGTCGGCCAGCGTCCTCTGCAGCTCCCAGTAGCTGGCCTTCTCCTGCTTCAGGTCGCTCTCCAGTTTGGCGTCCCCAACCTTGGCAGACACAAGCTGCTCGGGGGAAAAAAAGAAAATAAAAACACTTTAAGACCACAGACGCACAGAAGCCGAGTCCTTTAACAAGTCTAACCTCGTGAGCACAGACTGTCTGTACTTTGCGGTGGTTCGACCGTCAATATTTAAACTATCCATTACAGCGCAATACCTATTCACATTCAGTAGGGAAATATCACCCAAGGTAGCGACAGGGCCTACGATACTTTCTACTGATTCCAGGCGATGGGAACAGCCAGTACCTGTAGCAATCTGACTGCATACATCTCAGTGTTTAACGACATGCAGTTATTTCCCCCCCGCCCCGTAGTGTTAAATCAATACAAGTTTTTCGTTAATTCCCTTTTCAATTACTGGTATTTAAATTACGGTAATTGTTTAGTTATTCAGCAAAAGTATTTATTTTACGGCTCCAACCATCGATCGTATCAATAAAAATCGAGCAAGCTACTGATTAATCTGACGATTTGAGTAATCATTTATATGCAATTTTCACATCACACGGGCCGCAATAGTTTGCCAGGTTCAAACTATGAAGTTATAGGAAACCAAACTTAGCAAGCGTTGAAATTTAAATGATGGTTCCTTTCCAACGTTATGTAATACATGTTAAAAGTTAGAGTCTGAGGTGCACAATCACCCTCCTCCCTATTGCTGTGCACTCAGATTGTGTGGCACATTAGTGTGAAATTAAAATTAAGTCAAGAGGAGAAAAGCGAACAGAACTGGTCACGAAAACGCATTTGTATTCTGCTGCATGGTAACATTTTGAATTCCATAGAGATGATATTGTGCTGAAGAAAGTAATTTGCCGGCACTGCTTTGTGTCTGTCTGCTGGCACAATCGCGGCCCCAGCAGCCTATATGACAGACTCTGCTGCTATATAACGTATGAATAAGTAAACAAGACAAATAAATTCTACTTGTCTATATAGCTCATCTTCAACTTTTAGGCCTAAATATCACAATGTGAACCTTCTCCAGTATTGTTCAGCCCTAACACTATACTTTCACAAAAAAACAACCATTTGAGCAACGCTTATTTTCACATACAGGAATCATTAATTATTTCTTAATTTACTTCAAGTCAAAGTGATGACAGAGACTGGCTACTCTACTCCGGGAGGCTAAACATGTGCATCTAACTTCGCGTTACCGGGTGAGTCCATCAAACCTGAATACCTTCTTTTAAGATGCATTTGCACTGCAGCTGTGCTGTAATGATCAAGTTCTGCATTGCAATACTAAGACTATTACATTTTCATTGACTTTTTGTTCGCAAAGTGCTTCCAGGGAACAGATGCTTCCGGCCTTTATTTAGACCTCATCCTCCATGCAGCGCTCTACTTCCGCCAAACTACCAGGTAATCGAGACGGAAATTTATTGATGCTTTAATGCCCGAGTGATCGATTTTAATCGAGTAACCATGGCAGATCTAATTTATTATTTTCAATCACGTATTCATATTCTACATACGATATTTTCTACTTAAGACCGGTTCATCTGAGCGTAACCCTATTGAAGGCCAAAACCCTAGACTCGTAGGCAGTATTTTCGGTGACATTTTCTTTAATTGACTGTATCCACCGTAGATCACTGAAACGCCACATGCAGAAATGCCGCAGGCTGACCTCGGACATGAGGAACTTGAGGGCGCACTTTGCCTCAGGCAGGCTGGTGATGCCATCCCAGCGCTGCTTCACTCTGCCCTCATTGTCGGCATCCAGGACCTTCTGCTGCAGGTCGGCGATCTGGGCGCTCCTGAATGGAAGGGGGGGGGCGTTTTGACAAACTGCAGGCGGTGGGGGTGTCCGACGAAGGGGTTTGGGGCGCTGGACTCACCTGAGGCCCATCTCCGTCTCCAGATTCTCCACCTGCTTCCCCAGAGAAGCTTCCAACTCACCCTGGCTCTCCAGCTCGGCGATGGTGTAGGTCCGGCGCTGGCGAGACAGCCGTGAGCGGATCAGACGCCACACCAAAATAAAAGCCCCCCCCTCCTCCGCTCAATCATTATTTAATTAACGTGCGGGAGGGACAGGCCGGTAACACACACCATGATGACTGGCCGGTGGAATCTCACACCCAGTCTCTGGAAGCTCTTACCCGGACCTTGGCGGTAGGTTGCTCCCCCGCCTCCAGCTTCTGCTTGAGCTGCGAGATCTCCTCGGCCAGGATCTTGCGGTCCTCCAGTAGGTCACGGAGGTGCCGGCGCGCCTCCTCTGTGCTGACCAGGAGCTCCACCTCGTTTGTCAGCCAGCTCTGTGGGCCACAAGCCAGGGGTCAGAGGGGCCCCCCGAGGTCACACGCACGGGCCAGATGTCACGGTGCTGGGGGGGGTCAGGTACCTTCACCCTCCCGGCGGCGCCCTCGATCCCACGGTTGTGTGCGTCCTTGCGCTTCTCCGCCGCCTCGCTCCTCTTCAGGAGGGCGTCCTTCAGGCGCTTGTTCGCGGCCGCAGCCTGTGGGGGGGGGAAACGCATCAGCATGCGGTTCCCCTTTCGCGTGCGCTGGGCTGAGAACCAACAACCTCCCAGCGCCACATCTCCCGAATGACCCGATGTAGTCCTTTTGAAGTTTCCTGGCCTAAACGCTTACACTGAAATCCTCGCTCGCTTAAATGGGGAAAACAAGATGACAAAACTGGAAACCGAAAAACACAAAAGACGCAGGACTCCTGCATTCGGAGCCAACCAGCCACACGTGGTTTTACACAGGTCGCATGACAAGCGCCGCATGACTGTTAAACCTTCTAGGTCGGACGGGCACGGCCACAGCTCACCTCCTCCGTTTTTCGTCTCAGGACGTTGGCCTGCTTCTGGAAGTCCCTCTCCAGCTTCAGCATCTCGTACTGCCGCTTGCGGTCCTGCAGACAAAGGGCTTTCAGACCCTACTGCAGCCAACAGCGGCAGAGCGGACATTTTATTCTGCCGCGGGCCAAGCTCGGCCTTAGGCCGGCTCAGCGGCCAGCAGGGGGCACTACCTTCTCCTTCAGCTGCAGCACCTCCTTGTCCTTCTTGTGTTTCCAGAGACGGAACTTCTCCGAGTCCTCCTTCATCTGCCGCATCAGCTGCACACGCTGCGACTTCATAGCCTGCAACCCCCCCCCGGACAGAGAACAGGTGCAGAAGGCAAAGTGTAAACAAGTGCATGTGTAGGGAAAAAACACACACACACACACACACACACACACACACACTGGTCGGTGCAGACTGGTCGGTGGCGTAGGGGGGGAACCTTCCACACAGATCCAGTCGATAAGGCCGCAGGTCCCACCTGGATCTCCTGGTTGAGCTTGGCCACGTTGCGCACCGACGATTCCTTCAGCTTCAGCAGCTTGGCTTGCTCCATCAGCTTCTTCTTCAGTTCAGAGATCTGCCCCTCCAGCTCCCGGAGCCTCTTCCGGCGCTGCTCGCTGAGTCTGGGGGAAGCAAAGTGAAAGCAGGTGGCTGAGATGCCCTTCTGCCTTTGATATACCATAACCCCCAATGCTTGGAGTTAAGGCCATCTGTCGAACCAGGGTTTCCCAATCCAGTCCTCAGGGACCTCCAGACAGTCCACATTTTTTGCTCCCTTCCAGCTCCTAACATCTATACAGGTATTTCAAGTTCCCGATTGGCTGCGAACAGGGAGGGAACAAAAACCTGAACTGTCTGGGGGTCCCCGAGTACTGGGCTGGGAAATGCCAGGTAAATAATATCCGTCTTTAACAGAGAGCTAGAAGAGTTTACCTGCCACAATGAATCACCCCTCTGCTTACATGTGCAAGTGTATAATCCAAACAGCCCAGATCATTTCGAGGCGATAAATCAAAGGCAAAAATGACTCTTTAGCGATAAGGAAGATAAGGGTCAATGAGGCTTATCAGGAAATTATCATAAGACAAAATGAAGCCATTCAAACAGGGGAGGGCAGGAGTAATGAGGCGCCTTACTTGGCTTGGCTGGTGTCCTTCTTTGCAGAGTGGAGGGCCAAGATCAGGTCCTCTTTCTCTTTCTGCAAGGACTCGACAGACACCTGCAGGCTCTTCATGTTCTCCTGTAGGGAGAAAGGCCAGCACGAGGATTTGAGCCAACAACATTCCGATTATCCCGGGATTCGAACCAACGGCCTTCCGATCACAAGCACAGCGTCACACCCCACTGAGCCACACAGCCGGCTCCCACCTGATGCTCTGACTGCATGGGCTCCAGGCGGCTGTCGTTCTGACACATCTTCCTGACGAAAGCCTCCTTCAGGGCCAGAACCTTGTTGAGCTCGATGAGCTCCTTAGACATCTGAGCCTGGCGCAGTGCATGCTGGGTGGTGAATGCCTCAGCCGAAGATTTATCCACGGCCGTGCCAGACGGCAGCTGCTCAGGGTGAGAGAGAGAGAGACAGACTGAGTGGAACATACGGCGTGAACAGGAATCAAAATAACAGGACGAGAACAAACCAAACTGAAATCCAAGGCTGTGCACGAGAACAGAGGAAAGGATTAGGGGCAGAATGAGAAGAACGCAGACAAAGGAGTGCACCCCACCAGGGAGGACTCTTCCACGAGACCCTCCACCGCCGCATCTTCAGCTGGGCCATTTTCTTGGTTGTCTTCTTGGGAGGCCATGGCTTCAATTGAGGCTGCAATTCCGACACTTTCATCCTGAAACACACAGGAAAACCTGACTCACTGTACGAGAGGCTCAGGAGCGACCCGGCTCAGGAGCGACCCGGCTCAGGAGCGACCGCACACCCGGGGCGGGGGCAGATGGGTCGGGGAGGCGCCCGACATACCTCAAGCTGCATGATGACCTGCTGCAGGTTGCGGATCACCTCCATGTTCTCCTTCAGCTGCTGGTCCTCTAAGGTCTCCACCAGGCTCTGCAGGTCCAGCTTGCAGCTGCACGCAGTTCATCCACCGGTCAAATCCCACCCGACCGCCCATGATTCTGCCCTTTCCAACATTCGGCGCTCCGACATCCACGCTCTTGGCAGCAGTGATACTTTTCTATTTTTCTCCGGAATCGGAGGAAATCAGACACTATTTTAATGACCGTCTGATCACAGACAGCTTGACGAAGGCGGCAGGTCGCTGTTGATGGATGGTGCTGGTTGGTTAGCTGACCACCATGCCATCTGACATTAATATGCGGATGTGAGCTTCTAAATCACCAGCCCCCCCCTCACTCAAGGCCACTGTAGCTCTGGATCTGCACCCACATTGCCAATTTTGTCAACGTCACCCCCCTATCCAGCTTCATGTAACATTTTCATTAAACTGACAGGTGCAAAAACAAAACTTTCCTCGTCAGTGTTAATGTACAGCTTTTACATATTAGCATATGTATATGTAAATCAGTACATATTAACTATCAGGCACAGGACGAATTGCACAATGATATGCAATCACTGTAAGTCTTAACATAGTCATAATCAAAGTGTGCAAAAAGTGTGCAAAATGGAAGAAACCATTATTTTCGAAGGGTGGGGGGAGGTGGATCATGGCATTAGACGACATCCAGACTCACGCGGCATGCTGCTTCAGGCCCTCCAGCTTCACCATCAGCTTCTCGTTGGCCTGCTCCGTCTGGAAACACGAGTCACATGGTGAGAACAGGCGAAACACGCCACAGCCTCGAGGCAGTGAGGCAGCTTGTGGGGGGGGAACGGAGACATATGAAGCCGTCTCCTGGACGACATGCACACCGTCCGCCACTCACCAGCAGGGTCCCCATGGCAACAGAAAGCCAAGGCAGGCGAGGTCACACTCAACATACCCGCCTCAGTGACACGAACAGCATTCGGGCAACATCGGTTCTGTGATATGATTGGCTAAGACTGCCCCGGGGGGCGGGGTCATGGGGCTCGGACACGCACCACTATGAAGCGCTCAAACATGTGGGCCGTCTGGCTCACGGCTTCGCTCAGCTCGCGGCTCAGCTTGCGGTTCTCCTCCTGGAGGTTGCGGTTCTTCTCCAGGATGTCCGACACATTCCCCGCGGGCTCCACCCTGCACAGGAGGGGGGCCGAGGAGCGGGAACAATGAAGCATGGGGGCCATTTGCCACATCAGAACCCCTCCCACAGTAAAGCAATAGCATGTGTCATAAGAGACAAGCCAAACCACACAAGTGCATCCTATAAAACAGCTAAAAGATCCCCTATTCCCATAAATCAGGGGGACTATTAACCTCTCTTAAAACGTGGACCCCCCCCTAAAGAAAGCAGACCAGAGCTTGCCACCCCCCAACGTCTATTAGGGGGAGCTGTTGCCCTGACAGAGGGAGTCATTTTTCTCCAGCAGCCCCCCCCTTCGATATTGTAAATTAAGAGCGCCTGTAATATACTGTATGTTTCCACAGACCCCCCACACACACATCCTCTATGAACACTAGGTGACATCACGTTTCGGTCAGGCTAAGCAACAAGAGATGCAAGGACGGAATGGGCCCCGCCTACCCACTTACCCAGACAGCACCGGGGCCACGCCCCCTCGCGCATGCAGAAGCATCACCTGCAGCTCCTGCACCTGAAAAACCAATCACAGGAGGAGACGACTCACAAGCCGGGAAAGGGGGCCGGCCTGTAGCGCATCACTGCCTTTAGCCGCTCGGAAGGCAGGAACTGCCGCTGCACGCAAGAGAATTTCCCTTCCGATCAATAATGTTAATCTGATCATTAATTGGGTAGGTGGACAGACTGATTGCAACCCCCCCCCCCCCAAAGGAAGGGACAGCTGTTTAAGTAACAGTGACTCAAAGCAAGGCAGGCACAGATGCCTTCAAACTGAGTATCACGGTCCTGTACGTTTTACCGCAAGCCTTTCAATAACTGATCCCCACGGGGATCAATAAAAGGCGTCTTTACAGCTCCCTCCACTTGCTCTGTGTAGAGTAAGCCGTCCGCAAAGGGCAGGTACCTGTTGGGGCGTCCGGAGTGCTGGGGATTAAGGGACTTACTCAAGGACCCATAGATGTGCTGCGGCTGGATTTGAACCGATGACCTTCTGATTAAAGGCTCACAGGCTTAACCCACTGTGCCACACGCTGACACTAGTAAAACTGCATTACTGTCCAGCTGTAGACTTTCTAAGCAACTGTCCCCCGCCGCGCTCGTCTTCGGACCGGACCAATCGCGTACCTGCTGCCGCAACCGCTTCATTTCGACCGCGCGCGGGTCCACGTTGACCACGGGCTTGTTCTTGATCTTGCGGGCGCGGTCCGCGTAGCGCAGCGTGTTGATGGTCTCCTCGATGTTGGAGTCCGCGGGGCTGATGCAGGCGATCATCAGCGTGTGACTGTTGCCTCCCAGAGAATCTGATGCGCGGGAACACGGGAAGATGCGTGTGCCGTGAATCGGGGGGTAAACTGTCATGCGGCTCGGCGGTCACAGCAGGGCTCCATGTGGAGACTAAAATGCTCGCCAACGGCTCAAAGTCTTTATCTGGAGCACTGCATGATGCGATAAATATTCGCTACATTATCACAATAGCATGACGTGAAACCAGGAATAATCAAAATAGTACACAGCAGAAACTAACCTTTTAAAAAGAACAAACCCATTTACAGATGAGTTCTTAAATTAATTCTCTGCCCTAGGGCAGGTAAAACGGCCAAAGAAAAGCATAAAGTGATTAAAAAGTCCAATATGCAACTTCACAATAAAAGCCAATGAAGGAAGTAATAAATTAAGAGTCTCAATTCCCCATCACAAACCCAATAGTGTAAATAGTATTACGTTAAACATGGCTTCCTGGTGATTACATGGCTAGAGCCGCTGCACTTACATTATTTAGCAGATCATTTACAATAGAGAGAGTGGGGTCAGACAGTCCCAGGGATAATCGGGGCTTAAGGGCCTCGCTCAGGGGCCCAATGGTGAAGTCAATCTGCCAGCCATGGGACTTGAACCAACGACCTTCTGATCACAGGCAGAGCAGTAAACAGCCTAAACTACATAAATGGGCAACAACGGCCAGCTCCTCACCCTGCAACAGCCGGGTCAGTTTGGAGTCCCTGTACGGCACAAAGCTGCCCTTCTTGCTCTCGTCTCCCAGGGCGCTGATCACGTTACCCAGGGACAGCAGGCCACGGTTGATGCTGATGCCTGTACACAGAGGCAGGGATAGCGACGAGTCACGGCCAGTGGGTGGGCGGAGTTTAGAGATGGCCCCAAGGCAGGACCACTCACCCTCCTTCAGCCGGTCGCCCTCCGCCTTGGTCTTCTTCTGCCTCTCTGAGCCAGCCAGGTCCACCAGGTGCAGCTTGGACACCACTGCCTCGCTCCTGCGCCGGGGACCGGGGACGTGTCAGAGGGGGGCAAACGCAGCTCCGGGGCTCCATTTAAAGGCAACCCGCAGGCCACCCCTTCAGATGCTCTAAACCAGGGGTCATCAACCTTTTTGAAGCTGAGAGCTACTGCACGGGTACTGAGCCGTACGAAGGGCTACCAGTCTGAAACGGCCCCCTAAACTTAATCTAAACTTCATTTATAATAAACATGTTTTAATGCTTTTTCTTAAGATGTTGTCGTTTTCAAATCTATATAAATGCAAATGTCATTAAAGAAGAACAGCAACAGGATAAAATCAAATTTTAGACGCTGCTCACTGGTGAGTTGTGTGATTTTCAGAACAGGTCCGTGGGCAACTCATGTGGTCCTTGGGGGCACCCTGGTGACCCCTGCTCTAAACACCCAATATATGGGGTGTCCAAGAGAGGCGTGAAACCCTCACCACACAGAGCACCCCGCCCCCCCAATTAAGCCCGTCAGGACACTAAATACCCTGCTGTCCATCTTCCTGAACATACTCACCCCGCCAGATCTGGTTACATTACCTTATTTATTCAACCCCCTATAATTATTCCATCCCTTTGTGCTGCCTTATTTATTTAAACCCCTGTGTCCTGCCCCCCAGTGTCTCACGGCCCTACATTTTGAGCTGTAAGTCTTGCGAAAACCCTCCCCATGTGACCCCCCCCCACACTGTGGTCACAGAAGGGCATTACCTCATACTGCTGCGTACCTGCATACGGATTATATGACAATAAAGGCCACGGGACCTGACCGCCAAAGTCACTCTTTAGACAAGGACTGACCAGGTGCCACAGAAGTAACTTACTGCTAATCGAGTCACACCGCGGGGGGACAGACAGCTCGAGTAATCAGAGTAACAGGGCAGCGCAAAGCAGGGCCGCCCTAGCCAGCTCACTTGTCTCCGCCCTGGCGTTGCTCCAGCGTGATGGTGAAGATGGCGTGGGAGCGGGAGGAAGCGGCGTTCATGGCGGTGGAGCCCACCGTCCGGGCGGCATTACCCAGCTCCAGGCAATTCACCATCTCATGCTGGCTGAACACCTCCTTCTCCATCAGGCCCACGATCTGCGAGGGACAGAGAAGATGAGCACCATAGAAGGTCCAGCACCCGTAGCGCCATGCACCGACCCGGAGAAAGGGGACCTTACCTTTATGCCTTCCTTAGGATCTTCACGGATGCTGATGGCTGGTTTGTCCTTAGATGAACAGAGCAAGTCCAGGATCTCCTCGTTGTAGATCTGAAACATGGGTTACAATTAGCGAGAGAACAGTCATTTCTCCTTAAGCTTGACATCTACAATGACAACACTTGCTGCAGTCCCAAGAACACCTTTTAGCATAACGTGGCAAAATCCCAGACATCATTATTTAGCCTTAAATTAATCTGTGTCTACGTAAAATAAGCCGTGTTTTGCCGAGTATCTGTCAGGACTTAACATTACCACACCTCGAGGTAGGACACAGAGAGGATAAAATCGCTGTCGGCCATCTTGCTCTTCTCATGGAAGATTCTTTTGATCACTCTAGGAATGACGCCAACTGTAGGTTCGTTCTCCTGGGCAGACGTGTAGGTGCCACCCATGGAGAAGGTCTTGCCAGAACCTGTCTGACCGTATGCCAGCACTGTGGCGTTGTAACCTGCAGAAAGCCAGAGCACAGACCCCAAAGGAGACGATCAATTCTAGTAACGCTGAAAACAGGAAAGACAATAAGAACCTGTGTCTGCCAAGTTGAGAATAGACCATATGAAATATTTAACAGGTGCAAGGTGCACAAGCGTTTCAAGCAAAGTACTTAACCAAACTTTCTACATGAATGAATTCTTTAGTCACAAACAGGCTATAAGTGTTGCAGGCCACAGTTTTGGAGAAGCCAACCAGTCCGTCTAATGCCAGAAAACACTAGCATCCTATACATAAATTGTAAGCATTTGGATCAAAGTGCCTGATAATTACCTTTGAAGAGCCCAGACATCAACGGAGAAACGGCAGTGTTGAAGACCTCCTCTTGCTCAGTCATTGGGTCAAACACGTAGTCATACGTGAACGCCTTGTCATTGCCGACAATCACCTGCATCGGCAGAAAGAGGCAGTGTGAGAGCGCCGCCAGCCGCGATGGGGGAAGCCCGATCCCCGCCTCCTGCAGCCGCTTACCTGAGGCTCCCCCGGCACGAAAGTTAGGCAACACTGGCAGCCTTCCCCGAGCTCTTTGGGGACCAGGGGGCGACATCGCAGGCCGACCCGCACGGGGATTATCTTATCATCCTCCCGTGTCATGCTGAGATCCCGAAATCGGTGCCCCACCCAAAAAAAAAAAAAAAACAGCAAACACGATTAACATGAAAACCTTCACCAATTACGCTTGACATTTACTGAAAAGCAATTAAGAAGCACTTTCCTTCCTAAAAGACACTAAATCGGGGTGGGAACGGGGGAGGGGTAGAGTTATAGCATTAAAATGGTAGCAGGCTAGCTTCGATTATGCCTCCGAACTGCTGCCTTCCCCCGTGCATTAGCTGCAGGTCATCCCGTTATCCTAAACTTCACAATATTCTGCCAGTCGTCCGACAGTTAAACATAGAGTGGAAATTTAACGCGCACATACCGACGAACATAACAATAGGAAGCAATTCGGCTAACGGCTCACCATAATCTACAGCCAACTTCGTATCGACCATGAGCAGTTTAATCATGTGTATATAGATAGGCCGTAAACAGAGGCTCTTCCAGTTTTACCTTCACAGCTGGAAAGTTGCAGATGGTATGTCTATCACGTTAGCGAATCCTAACACCCAAATGCATGGAAAAATACTCCAGTCCCCTGTCCACAATCCAAATTAGCCGAGCCCGCCACTTTCAAATAGTCCTTTTGGTAACAACGTCATCGCGTTTGCGCGTGACGTAAAACGTAAAGCGCAACTAGCGGTACGTACAGTGTAACAGTTATGGTCTCACGTGTGGT